>OZ005651.1:127709730-128004730 GCA_963930645.1 Salticus scenicus | reverse complement strand
TAAAAATGCTCCGGAATAAATTAAAATGTTGGCATCTCTGCATTTATGACTAAAATTATAATTTGTTCATAAAAAGGTTTAAAAAATAAATAAAATAAAATAAAATAAAATAAATAAATAAAGCATTAAAAATTTCAATGAATATTAAATTTTTTGAGGTTATTTTTTTTAAAGACTTTTGTAGAAAATTACAATGCACGTCAAGTCATTCAACTTATGTATGATGGGCTGTCTGTTGCTTAAGTTAGTGCGGAAAACCCATGAAAGACGAAAAACACGATGCAAGGGAAACCTACGTGCTGGAGATACCCCCAACACCATTAATATGATGTACATTTTACTCTTTTTTTGTTCATTTCATTCCTACTTTTTTTTAAATTCTAGATTGTCCACATCCAACAATTTTTTTTTCCTTCTTCTTCCTATAACCATCTGACATTAAAAAAAAATGTTAAAAGGAGTTACTATTATATTTAATGTAAGAACATTTTTTCAAGATGAGAAATAACAGATAAATAAACAGAATTAACAATTGAAAAGACTAGACTTAATGAAAAGGACTTTTTTAAACGGGAATATCAATTATATACGTCGCATAATTACACCAGAACACATTAAACATTAATCTCAAATTTCTCATTTAATTCGTCCGTACATTTTAAAAAATATTCTTATATTTTACACAAACGTAAACTAAGCAGTTTTACAGTTTAATTATTTACGAAGTAAAGTTGTAGTAAAATTAATGCAAAAAAAAAGTTTTAGAATTATCATTTTCTAATAAAGGAAAAGGAGGCGATCCGATAAATCTTGTTCAGTTCGTCTAAAGTCAATATTGTTGACGTCTATACAATCACAATTCACTTTTCTCCAATAAAACTTTTTTCCCAAATGAAGTAAACTCGAGACAGGCACACAGGTTATATTTACTCCACCCTTCAAGAATCAAAGGCAAAATTCTGACTGTCCAATCAAATTATCACAAAGTGAAACCCACCTTTATAACCCAATACCGGAAATTTATGCATTTCACTTTCACTGCCAGATGCCAGTGCACTTTTGAATTCACTTTCACAAAAAGAAGTACTTTCCGATAGTATTGTTAAAATTTAATCGTTGAAATATGCGTAGACAGTTTCCTCAGCTTGCATTTTTTAAAATTCTCCAGTATTTGGTACCGGTGTTGGTAGTTGGTGTTGGTACAAACAAAAGTTTTACGGTACTATCGCGGTATTTTTACTTTCGAATGGCACTGTTGAAAGTTGACATTTAAAAAGTGCTTTGGTTGCTCTTCTTGCGCTTTTTGATTAGTTCAGCACTTTGTACTGCTTGTGGTATAAATGAATAAGTACGGATAATTAGTAATTGTACGGATAAACTTTTTTTAAGCATCTGGTGTTTTATTCGATATTGTTCGTGAATTAGTTACAGAAAACATTTTTATTTTTTACAGAAAACATTTTACAGAAAACATTATTATTTTTTAAAAGTTAATTGTTTATAATCCAAATTACATTAAAGGTTAATTTTTAATAATCCAGTAACAATGGGCATTAATTAAACTAGCTTTCAAATATAAATTCTGAAATAGATTTTTCTTCAAATCTGGAAATATTATATGTTTAAAGAGATGTAAAATGTCTGGTAATAAATTGTTCTTCTTTTCATTTTTTAAAACTGAATCCCTTTGAAAAATATGAATTTTTCATATTTTGTGGTTCTAAAATATTTTAAATTACTTGTCGGCAGTTAGATTTTTGACTCGATAACCTTCGTGTAGACAAAGTAAAAATAAATAAATAAAATAAAATATATTTTAAAAGTTTCATGACTTTAACACGACGGAAAATTTGATTAGAAATTAAGTAAATCCAACAAAGTTCACAAGTGTTCACTATTTAAAAATTATTTTTGAGTTACTATGAAATTTAGAAAGAAAATATTAAATTAATTTGAAAATGGTAATAAATATCAGAATTGTTATTTAATAAAAGAGAGAGCTAGTACAAATAGATTGGCACGCAACAATGGCGGATTTACAACTCTCGAGACCCGGAACGAAAGTCTCACTAGGGCCATCTAATAAGAGGCCCCTTACTGAGGTCCCCCCACCCCTATCAGGAGGTCTCTTGTATTTCTTCATTTAAAATTATAACCATAAAAAGACATTGAAGTCAGTTTTAAAATTGATTCGGAAGCCCAACCCAACGTGGGGACTAGGGACATTGGACCTGCTTGTCCTGCCTTACTCAGTCCTTGCATAAATGGGTTCTTTTGGTTTTTGGGTTGTCTCTCTACGAACAATTTTTGCACATGATAGCTTTTTGCACCTGAACCTAGAGCTTAAAAGGAAGTTGCAGCTAAAGTTTCCAGTCAAAATTAATAGCACGACAAATTCAGAGTCTTATGCATACTTAAACAAAACTCAAGTTTATTCGGAGACCCCTTCAAAAACAGAGGTCAAGTGCGGCTTGCCTCATCCACTCCCTCCGCCCCCCTCCTCAGTACGCCACTGGCACGCAGAATTTTGTAACTCGATGCTGATGCAGAATTTGAATATATTTATTTATAGAAAAGCACAAACTTGTGTAGCACTAAATTGTTATTTAAGATTACAGATACGTATTTATATTGTTTTGTTATAGATTTCTTTTATAAAACTTCTCAGATATTTTCAGAAAAAAAAAAAAAAATATATATATATATATATATAGAGAGAGAGAGAGAGAGAGGGTAAGTGCACCAGTGATTGACACCTTTAGAGCAATCTCTGATGTTTTTAATGTTCTAGTCATCAGAAACTATTTTTAGAAATCTTAAGTTAGTACATATGGTATGAAAGACATCCAGAACCACATATATGTTAAAATATATACATTTGGTAACAATTATTTTTTTTAGGAATTTTTATTTGACACCCACTCATTGTTCCAGTAATTGACACTGCCAGTTTTTAATTTTATCAGTAATTGACACCCTATGTTCCAGTGTTTGACACTGTTAGTTATTCATTTTACCAGTTATTAGCACCTCATGCTCCCGTGTTTCGCATAAAATGTTAAAACTCCTATATGTAAAATATATGATTTTATTATTTTTCTTATTTATTAATTATTTCGGGATAGATGTCAATTACTGGAGCACCTATCCTATATATTGTTGGCTGGAATAGAATGGAGCGACAGTGGTCGACCACCCAGGTTGCTAAATATTCAAAAGCCAGAAAACTCTCAAAGGAAACGGCGTGGCTGCTAAAGCCGCTAGAATAAGGAATTTCTCTTCTCCTTTTTTTCTCTCCTACCCCTCATCCCATAATTTGTTTTGGTTATTATAAGTGATGTTTCACAGTGACGGAATCCAAAGAATTTCAATAAAATTGAATTCAAATAATGACAACACTGATTTTGCATTTTTGCCAATCTTAAGCAACATGCTGTATGAAATATATGAATTGTATAATATTGTCAAAAAATAAAAGGAAAATGTTTGCCTGCGAATTTAGTTTGTTTGGTTTTAGCACATTTTTTTTCATAATAATATCTATGCGTGTCCCTACCCCCCCCCCCCCCCACACACACACACCATAATTTTTCTTCAGTTATTTAAAACCAAGCCTATAATGTTACACATATTTATTATATAAATTTCACTTATTTTTGTTTCTTTATTGATAATTAAATTTTTGAATCTGAGAGTAGAGATTAGCAAAATTTCCTTGTTAGGTAAATGGAAACAGACTTATATTTATTATTATATCTATTACTACTTGTGAACGATAAATGTAAAAATTGCTTTAAATATAAGTGCGTATTTATTCTCATTATTATATGTAAGTTATTAAGTGATAAATTATGGAAACGTTTTTTTATGATATTAATCATAAAAATCTTCTTGGAACAGGTTTATATTACGCGCTGAAACCTACTAGTGTAAAACTATTAACTATATCTTAAACTAAACTAACGAAATTTGACGCTCTCAGATCATATAACGTGCTTGTTCTAAAGCGAGAATTTAAGGATATTGGTATGTGATTTCAATAACAGGTGTAGAAACACGCATGTATTTCATCCGCATTAATATCTCAGTATTCTTTTTTTAACTGCGTCACGAGATATGTAGAAGTTGTGCCCGAATGAAAGTGAGGTTTAATTAATTGCAAATACTGATCTTTTTTTCCTCTTCTTTCTTTCTTTTGCTTTTCTTAAGATTTCAAACTAAACAGAACGCAAAAAGCGTGTTTTAGATAAAGCATTTTTAGGCAAGGTTGTTATTTCTTCAAAATAAAATTTTAGATTATTTCAGGGAATTTTTTACATATATTTAAAGTATTAAATCAGGGGGCGTTTAGCTAAATACCGGAAAGGGGGGGGGGGTTGAGGGCAGGGTCTGATTAACTTCATGTGAGGCCAGGCGCACACATAATTTCATGCCCCCCCCCTCTCGCACTATGCACCAATCAGCAAAGATGCATGTATACTTATATATAAGACTGAAATGACGGAATTTTGCATTTTATGATACCTTGTTTTGTCATATTTAGATACAATAAAGGCAAAATGGCATTTTCAGGACCAGTTTTAGGGCTCCTTGCGATTAAGGACTCGGAGCACGTGCCTCGCATACCCCTGTTTTAATCAGGCCCTGAGGGGTCTTCCTAAGGAGATCTAAACCATCTTCACGCAATTTTCGGAGAAAACAACAGAAAACTTTGAACGGTTAGATCGACCAGCGTGACCGGCACCCGTCGTCTTCTAGCTTTCAAAGCAAAACCTTTTGGTCTTTGGTGGGGGTTTAACCTTATGAAAAATGTAAATTAAAAGAAAACTTTAGTTATCAAGAAAAACTAAATTATTTAATATTGCGTAATAAACGTGTCACAAATATTTTCTTTATTATAGTTTTATTAAAGCATTATCTTATAAAATTGAAATTAAAAAATTTAGCGTTATCCAAAAACTCTTTAATTTTTTTTTGTCTTACTATAAAAGTGTTCAGCAAATAATTAATATTGTGATACTGATTTGTTGTGATTTTTTAAGCGACTTAAAAAAAAAGGGGGGGGGGATTTGTTTTTTTTCTTTTCTGTATGAAGTACCTATATTCTAAACTTCTGTGATTATTTGTAGTTTTTCTTACGCCGATTTTAACATATAATCATACACTATTAAAAATAAAATCCTGTATTTCACCAGAAAAATGGTTCCAATTATCTGCAATAAATTTTTTTGTGCGATGTTTTACCATTTTAGTGGTGCCATTTCGATAGTAAGCACCACTGAAATGGTTAAACTTAGCACTCCAATATTGATTGAAGCTAAAAATTCTTATTTAGCACCATTTTTTGATGAAACGTTGAACTATTATTTTTAACAGTGTAGTAAAACAAAGAAATTTTATCATCTTTATTAGGTTGATTTCTTTAGAAATCGACCTATTGCAACCAAAGTTGGACAGTGGAATTATCTTACAAATATCTTAGATTAGTTCACTGAGCAACTTGCTTCGCCATTTTAATCCAAGTGGCTGTCACTTAATTTGTCAACACGATAACTTTTGAAATTCTGAACTAATTCGAACTAAATATTACAATAGACTTATCTCGCAAATGCATTTGATATATTTGTTTGCCAACTTGGCCCGCCACCTTGTTTACAAGTGCCGGCCACTTGAAAATTTCAGATTCATTTAAAAAGATATTTATAAACCGATTTGCTTAAAACTCCATATGTACATAGTCCACATCAACATTTCTACCAAGTCCATTAATAATTCGTAGCAGCCATTTTGTTTCAAAACACATTGTTCGTAACACATTAGAAACATTTTTTTTTTTTTCTGAATTCGTAAAATATATTATTCTACCTTACCTGCATATAAATAATTTTAATACAGAGAAACCTTGCGAATCACTAGTAAAGTAAGCTTAAGAGTTAATAGTTCGAAAATAGCTGAGTAATTACCGTATGTTCAAGTAAGAGCAGAATTATTATAGATCTAACACTACATGTAGTTATTTAAAAGTATAGTTAAGTATAGTTTCTTTTGACAATGCTGAATGAAGTTCAATGAAGACAGGTGTGTGATCATTAATTTAAAATGTTTTTAACTGCAATATTTTTTTTTGTGTTAAATTCCCTATGTATGTAATTGTAATGTATGTATTTGTAAATATTTTTATATTATGTAATAGGAAAAAGATTAGAAAAATAACATGCCTTTGTCTACGGACGTTAACTATCACTGTAAAAAATAAGTCCTATTTGCTGCCAGAAATTCTCTGTAATTTGAGAAAATACGCGTAATTTACGAAAAAATTACGTTGTCAGAACGTATTTTTTGTAATTACAGAAAATTTCTGGCAGCAAATAGGACATATTTTTTACAGTGACTTCAAAGTCCCTTAGATAAAAAGTGAATAAAATCGAATTTGTGGAAAGAATATCAAAGGTACTTATAAGGATAGAAAATATATAATTTATTTTAATGTCACTATACGGCACTAGGCGTGCTACCTGAAGGCGTTTTTGATACAGAAAATGTTTTATAGCATGCTGTCGCTGTTTCCGACTACGATTTTTCACTATATTTATCTGTGTTATAATTAAATTATAAATTACCTTAAAAATCTACCATCAATCTTAGAAAAATATCGAAGTGATAAAAAATAAGTACTTTTATCTTCCCCCCCCCCTCCCCCCCCCACACACAAATAAAATAAATAAGTAAATAAAATAAAATAAATAAAAAAATAAAAAAATTCCGATCTTTTTTTCCCGATCTCTATATGGGTATACTGGTACGCCTCATTAAATCCTCATTCATTACTATGATGGAGTGATATGCAGAATTTGTTTTGTTTACATCTTTGAAAATTCTTAAGTATCTAAAATAACGTATTTGGAATATTTTTTTTTTTTTTTTTTTTTGTATCTTTTGTAATGTGGTAAATAAAGAGTTATTAAAAAATTCCAGAACATAATAAAAAGCTGTTTTCTTTTTTAAGTTTTAAAAGAAAATTTATATACTCGAAAGAGATGGTATAGTTTAAGTTGTAGAATATTTTTTCTCAATGAATAAAACCTCTTTCCCATTGTAAAAAGAACGTCTAGACTAGATCGCAGTTCATTATGCAAAATTATTAATGCACTCAAAGACAATACGTGAATGACACGTATACGGGAAATTTTCCCTTATGTTTGAATAACGTATGTCGCAATAACAAAGAAATGTTAAAATGAATGTCTATGAAAATATTTTATTAGGAAGCATTATTTCAAAATATATTTAAGTAGAGGTTATAAGAAATAGATAAAGAATTTGGAATTACATATTATATTTTAAACTTAATTTGATTTGAAATACGAATAATATTTTTTGTAAAAACTAGTTCTAAAAAGTTAATAAAATATATTAATAAATGAATGTGTCAATTAAAAATAATCTACTTTAATGGTGGCTGTTATTATATGTCACGATATCCATTAAAAAATCCTGAATTTCGTACTCTTTCCAACTGTACTCGAGAAATCGTCAAAATTTGAATATATTTTAACTCCGGGATGATGACACCTTAAAATATATTTTATTCTCAACATAGAAAAATGTACTTCGAATATTTTCTTCTTATATCCCCTAATATATCTCAATATTTTTTGGGTGACCTCGTAAACTAATTCATTAACGTTAATTACACCACATTCTACAAGAAAAGTGCTTTTGTATATCTGAATAATGTATGTTAATTCTGTTATATTTTATGCACTATAAAGACGTTAACATATGCTTTAAAATAATTTCCTTTAGACCGTAACGCATGCGAATTTTTTTTTTGTGAGTTTCTGTACAAATATCAGTAATGCTATTTATGCTATTTTCAATAGGATACGTACTATTGTGAATCCAAATAACTTATGTATGTTTTATGGCATTCTAAAAATATTTACGGAAATGAGAGCGCGGACTGACTGACCAGTCGAATTCATAAACATTTCCTTCTGACCGCTGTGTCCGGATATATCCATTCACTGAACTGTTTATTTATTTATTTATTTCTGTAATGTACTTATAATTAAAAATTACATAATTATGAAATGATATCTTTTTTTAAACGTGAACTTCATACATAAAAGTCAAAAACTTTATCTTCAATACTTTTTAATCTCATTTTGAAAGATACATTTTTATTTTAATATACATCGAAAAAATTGTACAACAAAAACAACTATTATTTCGACTTTTATCAAGGCGATCAGAAGGTGGATTAATTGGAATGTGTAAAAATAAATAAATAAATAAAATAAATACTTTTCTTTTTCTTTCCAAGTAATTCAGGCGAGTAAATAAAATATTTCTGGAAATAGCCGATTTAATTTTTTTTTACTTACTTGGGGTGTAATTTTTATTGTTTCATTTTATATATTATTTAATAACATTATTAAATATGATTAAAAATCGACCGCTTTGATTGACCAATGAAAGAAATAAAAGGTTGGGGAATTAACTACTTTTCCATACAAGCTGAGAGTCCGGCAACTTTGATTCAAATAAGTACAGAATTAATTTAATTTTTTTTTTTTTTTTTTTTTTTTTTTTTTTTTTTTGTAATAAGAGGCAAGTTTGATAAGCCGTGGACTCAAATCAGTGAAAGATTAAATTAAATATTGATTCAAAATACAGGGCCTGACTAAGGCAAAGGCAAGCAAGGCAACTGCTCGGACGCCCGTTTCGAAGTGAACCCTTAAGTCAATTTTAATACTAATTCCAGTGCCCTTGTTTGATTTTAAGTTTAACTAATTAAGTATAAGGTGCCCCAAAGAAATGTCTGTCCCGAGCCCCATTAGATTAAGTTGTGCCCTGTCAAACAAAGCGTATGATTAAATCAATTGTTTAATTTTTAAACAGCAACATTTGTGACTCAAACAATTATTGTTTAAAATAATAATAATAATAATAATAATATTAGACTGATTTAAAAAAAAAAATGAAAAGATCTCAATCAGGGAAAATGTAGAAAAAAGGCAGAGAGAGAGAGAGAGAGAGAGAGAGAGAGAAAGAAAGAAAGACGATAATAAAAAAATAAAATTCACACAGAAAAATTGGATGGCATAAATTTATTATATTCAAATGTATGGCGGCGTAGGCAGGAGTGAAGGTTATGCAAGTGAAGGAAAGACTATTTACTCCAAAACAAAAATAATATCGCAGTGAATAATGGGAAAAGAAAAATCTCCATTCATCAAAATGTTACTATTCAATCGAAAAAAAAAAGAATGATAATATAATAATTACATTTAAAAATAAATTTCTAATCTGAGATGACTGAGAGAACATGTGTAACATTCGTTGAGATATGAGCATTTATAATAAATATTTTTTACTGCGCATGCGGGAAAAATAGAAAACATTTTATTACATATCTTGAAAGCTAGATATACTGCGCAGCTTTTGTCAAAAGTTCATTTGAATCGTGTAAAAATTAAGTAAATTGTTGGCAAAAGAACGAGCTAAATTTTAGGTATTTTCAAGAGTTTAAATTTTATAAAGGGTTTTTCACATGCCGATGCTGCGTATTTAATTTGAAGGTCTAATTATTTCAACCACGTTGCAAAAGTTTTATTTTGTGAAAAAGCCTATAGGCTTGTAATTCTAACATATCTTTATTTATTCACTAAGATTTGTGAGTTCATAAGGGGTTTTTCACAAAAAAGAATTTTTGCAACGTGGTTGAAACAATCTTCAAATTAAATACGCAGCATCTGAAAAACGCCTTATGAAATTTCAACCCTGGAAAATACTTAAAATCTAGCTCGTTCTTTTGCCGACAATTTCCTTAATTTTCAAACGAACTGTTGACAAAAGTTGCTTAATATATCTAGCTTTCAACCTATGTAACAAAAGTTCTTCAAGTTTTCGCACATGCGCAGTAAAAAATATTTACTATAAATTCCATACCTCAGCGAATATTACACGAGTGAATTTTATGTTTTAGAATAATGTTTCTCTAACGTTTTGTCAATTTTTCTGCAAGTTTTGTAAAATTTTATGGAAGTCTGTTCTAGTTATAAGCAAAAAAATTGCCAAAAAATTAATAATTTTTGAAATTTTTTCTTATATCTACCTAAATAATTGTGCAACCCCCCCCCCCCCAAAAAATAAAAAAATAAATAAATAAATAAAAAAATAAAAAATAAAATAAAAATAAAAAATAAATAAAAATAAAAAATAAAATAAAATAATAAAATAAATAAAATAAAATAAAGATAAATAAATAAATATTTTACATAGTATGTGCAACAATGTGTTAAAATTATACGTTATTCGTAGCTTTTTATGATCCAGGGGGATCCAAAATGTTTCATCTATTTTTCAATTTGTGGTTGGTTCCCTAATTGTACTATGACTAAATCAATAGTGGAAAATGTGAGATTTTTTTGTTCTTTGCCTGTCTGAAGTTCCAGACCAGTTCGTCCAAGTATTATTTTTTTTAGAAAATCGCAAAAATGTCCCCCCCCCCCCAAAAAAAAAAAAAAAAAAAAAAAAATATCTAATAATTTGATCACGCACTGTAAATCTCAGAGATGTTGTACAAACATGGAAATGTCCTCCATTTGCGACATGAAGTGCGACATCATATAGATGTCGTATTGGTGCATCGCGAGAATATCGCTGTCTCAGAAACATACTTTTCACAGCCCAATTTGACTGAATAGAAGAAGTTACAAAAAATATCGCAAAATGCTAACGCAGTGGCAGTGATGCACTATTCACAGCACAAAGTGATGGTTCATGAATGAGACTGTGGCGGTTAACTGTAACCACCAACTGGTGATTGACTGATAAACTCACATTCTGACATTTTAACTGTAACTGTAATAACATGGCTAATCATTAACTGCAACTGTAATAACATGCTAATCATTAACTGCAACTGTAACAACATGCTGATCATTAACTGTAACTGTAACAGCAACTTAAAAATAATGTTTTTCAATATGAGCTAGCGTGCCTTACCGGTACGTTGCACGCACGATGTATAAGAAGTTCAATTCTGATCATTTTTCTTAATATATTATTATTTTTAGATGCTTTGAGTCCTTATTATTCATTCAATACTTTGAGATGCTTGATCCATTTATCTGAAAGCATACGACTACAATGGTGTTACAAAACCATAATGGTGACTTGTGAGTGAAAAGATCGCGCATCAACTTCCTTCTCAGCAACACGCGATATCTTTATGCATCCGAGGTATGTGTCATCATTCAGCTAATGCAATATTTAAAATCTCAAGATAAGTGATTTGAGAAAGATGTCGTGCATTTATTTTCAACTATTTATATGATACGCAGTGTTTACGATTACGACTGTGTGCGAAGCCTCGTGCACGATATATCTTCAAATTTTTATTACCGGGGATACTCAATTATGGTCAGTAAGCATATTTTACTCCATTATTTTATGCACTAATGTTGTATTTTTCCCTAAAGTATCTAAAAATTAAGGTTTAAAATATGCTATTTTGCAATAGTATTTTTTCAATTCTCTGTTATGGGTGCTTTATTTTTGCTCATATGAAACCTTTGCTCGATAATTTTTGTACATAACTTTCTTAATGGTAAATTTGTATTCTGTATTTCCTATTTTGTATTGTATTACGTACACCTAAGCTTTTATATATATTTTTCATTATGCCCGAGACTGATGAAAACAGTAGCCATCAAGTGGCATATGTTGGGGTAAAACCACCCCCGTTTTGGAAGACAAATCCATCACTATGGTTTCTCAGATTGGAGGCACAATTTTCTTTAGCTAAAATAACATGTGAAAGTACAAAATTTAATCATGTCGTTGCGGCAGTCGATGCAGATATTCTTACGTCTGTTAGCGACCTTATTATGACTCCTCCATCTGATAACCCATACGAAACATTAAAAAAGCGTCTCATTGAATCTCACTCAGAGAGTGAGGAATCCCGGATACGTACCTTACTGCAGGGTGTTGAACTTGGCGATTCTCGCCCATCCCATTTGCTGACACGTATGCGTTCCTTAGCTGGGGATGCTGTTGGGGAATCTTTCCTTAAATCCTTATGGCTCGCACGTCTTCCTCAAACTACGCGTAGCATTGTAGGTGCATTAAGTGATGACTTGTCAAAATTAGCAGGGGTCGCGGACAAAATTAATGATCTGTCATCAACCCCGCAGGTTAATGCTACTAGCAGCAGTATATGTGCTCCACCAGCACACAATTCATCCCTAGAGGTTAAAATCGAGCAGCTTACTCAGCAGATGAGTGAGTTGGCTGCTATTGTAAACAGGCGTGAACGTTCACGGGGCAACAAATATAGTCATCGTAATCGTAGCCGCTCCAAAATCGCTATAAAGAACCAGCGAATAATCAATGTTTTTATCATACTAACTTTGGTGCAAGAGCAAAAAAGTGTAATTCTCCATGCTCTTTTCGAACCCAGGAAAACTAATTTGGCGTTCGCATCTGGGCCATGATTGCGACCGCCATGTAAATCGCATCCTTTTGGCCGATCCTTCCTCTAAATTAAAATTTCTCATTGACACGGGCGCGGATATTTCGGTCATCCCTGTTAGTGTCATCAAACGACCAGTTGTTAATGAGGGGCTTGTTCTTTATGCCGCAAATGGCACAAAAATACCAACTTTCGGAACTCAACGGCTTACCCTTGATCTAAACTTACGTAGAACATTCACTTGGTCCTTTGTGGTTGCTAAAGTTAGCCAACCTATCATAGGCATAGATTTTTTAAAAAGGTTCAATCTACTGGTAGATGCTAAACACAATAGTATCATTGATGGTGAAACGATGCTATCATCGCAGGGTAAAGCTACTCAAATTCTGCCAGGCAATAGTGCTGTGAGCATTCTTTTCGGTTCTTCCAAATTTGACAAAATTTTAGCCAATTACCCAGAACTTACTAACCCTTCCCATACCCCAAAAGAACAACCACAGCATTCGGTTTTTCACCATATTGAGACCAAAGGCCCACCTGTATTCTCTAAACCCCGTCGATTGTCGCCAGAACTTCTGGCAGCTGCTCGTCAGGAATTTGAATTTCTTCTGGCTCAGGGTATTGTGCGGCCTTCCAAAAGTGCATGGGCGAGCCCTCTTCATATGGTTCGGAAAGCGAATGGTGGATGGCGTCCTTGCGGTGATTACCGACGCTTGAATGCCATTACTGTCCCAGATCGTTACCCACTTCCACATATCCAAGATTGTACTCAGTTATTTCATGGGAAACAAATTTTTACAACTTTGGATTTAGCTCGCGCTTACCACCAAATCCCTGTTAATCCTGCAGACATAGAAAAAACAGCCGTAACAACACCATTTGGCTTGTTTGAATTTTTGTTTTGTCCATTCGGCTTGCGAAATGCGGGGCAGACCTGTCAGAGGTACATTCATCAAATATTAAGTAATCTTGATTTCTGTATACCTTACCTCGATGACATTCTCATTGCGTCAGCTAACGAAGATGAGCATGAGGAGCATCTTAGGCAAGTTTTAGATCGCCTCAGACTCCATGGGCTTAAGTTGAACCCGGCTAAATGTGTTCTAGGAAAATCTTCGGTTTCCTTTTTGGGATGCCTTATAACAGCCTCTGGTGTAAAGCCACTTCCTGAAAAGACTAAGGCAATAGCCGAGTTTCCGAAACCTAAAACGATTATAGAGTTGCGACGTTTTTTGGCGATGCTCAACTTTTATCGTCGATTTATCCCAAATGCGGCCAAAACTCAGGCACCTTTACACGAGTTGCTAAAAGATTCTAAAAAGAATGATAAACGCCCGGTCCCCTGGAATGATACATTAATCCAGGCATTTGAGGCATGTAAGCACGATCTAATTCATTCTGCAACTCTTGCTTATCATGCTCCGGACCAGCCAATTAACCTAATGGTCGACGCATCCAACATTGCAATAGGCGCCGTTTTAAATATCTTAAATGATAATAGTTTACAACCCCTTTCATTTTTTTCGCGTAAATTGAGTCCTACTGAGCAAAGGTACAGCACTTATGACAGAGAGCTGTTGGCAATTTATTCAGCTGTAAAATATTTTCGGCACAGTTTGCAGGGAAGACACTTCATTATATATACAGACCATAAGCCACTGACCTTCGCTTTTTCAAAAACTTCAGATTCCAGTTCTCCTCGCCAGCTGAGACAGTTGGACTTCATATCCCAATTTAGTACAGACATTCGGCATGTTGCTGGAACTGACAATGTAGTTGCTGACACCCTGTCACGGATAAATAATATCCAACATTCTTCTACTGATTTTTCCACAATGGCTGCAGAGCAAGCGACAGATAAGCAATTGGCTGATATCCTTGTCAAGCCTGATTTATCCCTCAAACTCCAGAAAATGACAATAGGTCCTAACTTAGAACTTTATTGTGATCTGAGCACTGGTAAAGTGCGACCATATGTTCCTGAGTCATTGCGCTTCGGAGTTTTCAAGAGCCTCCATTCCTTGTCACACCCAGGTGTTAGAGCCACTCGAAAGCTGATCCAACAGAGATTTGTATGGCCTTCTATGCAGAAAGACATTGCCAAATGGGCACAGTCATGTATAGACTGTCAAAAGTCAAAAGTTCATCGACATACTCGTAGTCCACTGCAGCAGTTTCCCATCACTTCACAGAGATTCGAGCACGTGCACCTGGATATCGTGGGACCCTTGCCTCCATCTGAGGGATATACCTACTTGGTAACCTTCATAGATAGATTTTCTCGTTGGCCAGAGGCAATACCAGTGCAGGATATCACAGCTGAAACAGTGGCACGAACCTTGGTGGCACATTGGATTGCCAGATTCGGTGTCCCTAGAACAATCACTACAGATCAGGGACGACAATTTGAATCCCATTTATTTTCCTCCTTAATGAAAATTTTGGGCATGCATCGTATTCGCACCACCCCTTACCACCCATCAAGCAATGGACTGGTAGAGCGATTTCACCGGACTCTTAAGCAGGCCCTAAAATGTCATAACAGTCCTCGCTGGACAGAGACTTTACCTATTGTGCTTTTGGGTCTCCGTGCCACATTTAAAGAAGATCTTGGTGGTACTTGCTCCGAAATGCTGTATGGAACAACACTGTCCTTACCAGGGGAGTTTTTGGAACCTTCGAAAGAGGAGCCACAAACAGACCCAGCGTCTTTCTTACAGCAGCTGTGCCATACCATGCGAGATATTGCGCCAACTTCTACGTCTTTCCATGGCAAACCATCATGTTTTGTGCATCCTTCATTAGGGACTTGTACCCATGTTTTTGTACGTAATGACTCAGTCAAAGCACCATTGACACAGCCATACAATGGACCTTATTGTGTCACAAAACGTAGTGCCAAACATTTCACCATCCAAATAAATGGAAAAGAATGTGTAATTGGTATAGACAGACTTAAGCCAGCCTTCCGAGCTCAGGATGACATTCCGTCAGCACCGCCTGCTGGGGCTACAGACAGTTCCCATACTCCTACACCTAACTTAGGGGAACCGACAAGTGTGGTACCAAGTCTACCTCCAAACCAAACTACTCGTTCCGGTAGAGTTGTCCGGTTCAATCCGCGATATTTGTGATGGTTCAGTACTTACAGTACTTGGGGCGGAGTACTGTGGCGGTTAACTGTAACCACCAACTGGTGATTGACTGATAAACTCACATTCTGACATTTTAACTGTAACTGTAATAACATGGCTAATCATTAACTGCAACTGTAATAACATGCTAATCATTAACTGCAACTGTAACAACATGCTGATCATTAACTGTAACTGTAACAGCAACTTAAAAATAATGTTTTTCAATATGAGCTAGCGTGCCTTACCGGTACGTTGCACGCACGATGTATAAGAAGTTCAATTCTGATCATTTTTCTTAATATATTATTATTTTTAGATGCTTTGAGTCCTTATTATTCATTCAATACTTTGAGATGCTTGATCCATTTATCTGAAAGCATACGACTACAATGGTGTTACAAAACCATAAGACGTTGCGACGTATCTGCGATGTGCTTGGAACCAAGTGGGCTGTATGGGATATTAAAGTTTCGTGCTGATTTCCTTCTTGAATGGCCTCACCAGTGGTCGAGAGATTTTGCTCTCGAAGCTGGTAGACGGAAAGTACCGGGTTTGATCCCAGACTGAGCTAGTCGGCTTATGCGTTTAGAGTTTTCCATAGTTTTCTCCGAATGTCGTGTAAATATAGGCAAGGATCCCTTAGAAAGCTCTCCACAGAGGGCACTTCGCCCAGGCCTATTACCCTCGTGTTATTATTCGGCCTTTAACATCTACTGCGCCACCACCTTCTTGAATGAATATTACAGATGAAAATAAAAAGGGATTATTTCTTATTGGAAAATATATTAATTATAGATGTGCGACATCATCTTACTTTTTATTATCACACCAAGAAAGTGAAAGGAAAGAACAGGTTTCTCCCAATAACAGAGAATTATTCCACAGACGTCACAAATTCGAGTGAAGCACAAATTGTCTCTAAAGTCAAGGGCGGAGCTAATTAATGCTAAACAGATTTTTTTCTCTCCCCCCCCCCCCCTTTTTTTTTTTTTCTTTTTTTTAAATAACGGGAAGATTTTGTCTAAATGTTTGTCAATCATACGCGAATTCTATTTAGCGCATCTTCTAAGGAAAAGAAAAAATAGTAAATAAAAGAAAAAGTTTCGGCAATAGAACCAGGTAGTGAAGCGGAAGAAGATAGGGGAAGAGGAGGGATTTGACGTCACGTCACATCAGTAAGAGGAAAGGGTAGAAACGAGCAGACGACAAACTATCCCAGTTTCCCAGTTTTGGTCGTGGCAAGAGTGGCGTGCAAAGATAGTGAAGCGATTTTCTAGGAATACTATGGCACGACGTGGTGCTCAACTTACAAAAGGTAAGATTTTATACTAAAAAATATTTTTTATATAAAAGAATGAACTGACAGACATACTAAAAAAAAAAAAACCGGGTGTTAAGATAATAACGCGTTTCCACATGCTGTGATATTGGCTCCGTCTAGCATTTTGCGGTCAGATATAAAAGACTTCTGCTATAGAAAACATCTAACAATGAAAAAATAAATTGAATTTATTATCTTACAACCTTCTCATTTGTTCTTAACGTTTGAGTTATTCATTCTTTTAAATCAAGTTTTGTAAATCCTGCGGAAAGTAAAAAGGGTTTTATATTATTATTAAAATAAAAATTATCAAGGTTTCTAGTATGTGCAGATGGAGAAAAACTATCAAATTATAAATAACAACGGTTAATATTTTAATTAATTTCGAAAAAAAAAAAGGCAGTTTTTTTTGTTTGTTTTATTCATGCGAATGAAATGAGAAACTAAACTTTGAAGGCTTCTTTTAGCATTGTTTATTTTCCATGATTTTTTGTTATTTTTATTAATATCGTTATTTAAATTAATTTTATGAGGCTTAAATTATAACTTCAATCCTTATGATTTTCCTCTCTGTTTTATTAAAACCGATTGTTATAGTTCCCGCCGTTCTCGCTTTTCGGTATGCGCGAGCGGAAATATTGGACAACTGTTGATATTGTTAATCGATTTCTCGGAAGAAAGTAATAAAATGAAAGATAGATTTTCTTTTGTTTCTTTTTTCTTTTGTTTCATTTTTCTTTTCTTTTCTTTTTCTTTCTTTCTTTCTTTTCTTTTCTTTTTTTTTTATTTGCATCTTGCTAATCAAATGAGAGAAAATGTAAATAATCAAGGTATTTTTAGCCCTGTTTATTTCGAGTGTTTCTGTGTTATATTAATATCATTATTCCGATTGTATTTTAAAATTTAAAGGATTGTCATTGCTCTCTTTTTCATTAAAACAAATTGCTATTGTTCCAGATATATACAAAGTGAGTGAAACTTTAACGGGTTTAGTTATTTATACCATGTAAATTAAAAGAGAAACGGTAAACTTCCATGGCATTTTAACGCTGTTTATTTACAATGATTCTGTATTATTTATTTTTAATATAGTCATCCAGATTGATGTCTAGAAATTTAAATAATTGTTACAATTGATGCGATAGTGTTCATTTCGATATTAAAACAAATTTTTATGGTTACCAATACATAAAAATAGAGGGAAACTTGAAACAAATAAGTAATGACTATTGATATTGTTAATTTATTTCTCGTACTCGAGTGTCCTTGGATTGAGAGAGATGCCCTCTGTGAGAATCTTTCTAAGAGATCCAAATTAGATATCCACCCAAATTTATGAGAAAACCACGAAAAACCCCGAAAGGGTGCAACTTGGGTTCGAACTCGGCACTTCTCGTCTACCAGTTACCTCTCGATTACTGGCGTAGCTAAATTGTTTCTCGAACTAAACTGATAGACTAAAAAAGGTTTTTCGATTTATGTCATACGAATTAAAAAACGGTAAAATTGCGACGTATCTTAATATTGTTTATTTCTTATCCCACACAGCCACTTACATCCATAAGACATCTATAAAAGTTAAAAAATGATCCATTAAACTTATATAAACATCCTACAGATATCTATTAGTACGACAAATGTCACTCTTTTTTACATCCATTAGATGACTGTTACTTATCCAATAAATCTCCAAATATCCAACTATTGGATTTTTTTTTATATCAAATAGATATTGAAAATATCTAACTCTTGTTTTGATCTAACATGTTACATCTATTAGACATCGAAAAAGGGATATCTAAATTTCGTCTACGTCTACATTTAAATATCTAATAATTAGTACAGGATATCCAGGACTTTTAATGGACATTCTTAAGATATTTTGTAGTCCTTTATGGATCAATGGATGAAATTTAGATGTGTCTAATGGATATAAGTGGCTGTGTGGGACGATTCTGAATTATTTGCCTTTTAATATAATCCCCCAAATTAATTTTCAGAAATTTAAATGATTCGTACTATTCATATAATATATATATTGTTGATTTTTTAAATTAAATTTTATTTATTTTAATTAAAACAATCTGTTGTGCTTCTCAATAAGCGCTGCACAGCAAGAGGAAAATTTGAATTATATAAGTAATAACCAATCAGTAATTTATGTTATTTCATTAAGTAACTTCTACGATTATATTTAGTTTACATAGATAATTAAAGAACTCTTATTGCATTATGCAATTCACATTTGTGATGTTTTTCTTTTATTCACTATATATATTTATAATTTATCTAGAAACAAAATGTATTATTTCCTTTTAATGTTCATGAAGGATTTTTTTTTTTTTTTTTTTTTTCATAAAATACCAGGAAACTGTATTATTTAATTGTTATGTTCATAAAAGATGATAAAATGTCGTCAAAATTATAATTTATGTTTTAAAATGAAGTTTGTAAGATTTCATTTACTCTAATTGAGAGCGGATATTTCAACGCATTATTTATTAAATAGGAATGTATTTTGCACGAGCAGATGTAACTTTGAAAGATGATGTAAAATACATTTTAAGTAAAATCTCTAAAACTTATGTAATGCGTTACAACCAGAAATAATTTTAACAGTAATCATAATAATAAAATAATAATGATAATAACGCAAAATTTATATTTACTCTGTAAAATATACTCTGGAATCGTTATTTTATTTACATTTTTCTATTTAAAATGCTTTTAGATTTAAATTCTTAAGATAAATAACTGAAATTGTATCTTAAGTAAAAGTAATTTAGATTTTCCTGCAGAAATTCTCTGGGTTTTTAACTAATGAATTGCTGAAATTGTCTTGGTTATTTCATAGCGTAAACTATCTCACAGCTCTATCCGTCTCCTAGATACCTTTTAACGACATTCTTCTAGAATATAGGAACCTGTTGCACCAGACCGATCACTGGGTAATTCTGCGAATAATAGAAAAGTTAGGGGGACGTGAAGGGCGAAATTCTCTAACTGAAAGGTTTTGAAACTACCGAAGATAATGTCTTTCTTCGGCGCAGTTTCGAAATACGGCACATTTCAAATAGTTTCGAAAGACATTTTGTGTGAAACAAAAATTATTTTCGCCGAATAATTCATTAACTTTATAAAGAATTTTATCATAGAATTTTATTTTCAACTATTTCTAGTATTGCAAAGCATTTGAGATTTAAATTTTATGATCAAAGCCTCAATTATGAAGGGGAAAAAATACTTATCAAAATGGCCCTTATAAGAAAATAGTTTTTAATAGTTCAAATAGCCAGGGAAATTGTTGTTAATAGTAAAATAGTTTCGAAAGACATTTTATCTGAAGCAATAAGGATTTCAGCAGAAAAATTCATTAATTTTATGACGAGCTTTATCATATAATTTTATTTTAAACTATTTCTGGTATTCCAAAATTTTAAGATTTAATGTTTATACCTATATCGCAAGACTCCTATAAGAGAATAATTTTAGTTTTTATCACATGTTCATAGTAGTTATTAAAGAAAATGAAATTAGAAAAGGAATAATAATAGTTTATTATTTTATTTGAAAACTGAAAATTTCTCTCTAAATTTTCAATATGAATTTTCAGAGTAATCTACAAATTTGTTTGACTATTTTTTATTTATTTATTTATTTATTATTATTTTTCCATATCTAATATTTGAATAATGATTATTTTCTTTCTTGACTTTTAAAACAAATTATCGGAATAGCGTACGAATTCATTTGAATTATACATATAATTTTTATATGTAATAATTGATTATTTTCACTGAACATTAAAAATTTAATTTAAAGTTTTTAAAGTAAACTTTTTGAATAATCTGAAAATTTGTTTGAATAATAATTTCTCTTTAGATGTAATAATTTCGGTGTGTAATGCGTGCTTTGCTTTTATCTTTCTTTTTTCTTCATTTTCTCAAATTTGGGCAGTTAGAATTCCCTACTCTCAACAAAAATGTTGCTGATCAACTCAACAGTTGGGATGAGTTTCTTTTAATCCCAATTTCGTTTTCGAAACCCTCAAATAAAATTTTAACAGAGTTTTGAGATGATTGTATGTAGGACTTTTTTCTCAATTTCAGGAATTTTCGCTGAATATCTTTCCTGATTTCAGGAATTTTCTCAATTTTTTTTTCCTGAGACTTCTAAGAGAAAATTGTTGTATCATTTAAATTTAGGATGTAATTTACTTGTTATTTTAGCTTTATAAAACCTTTATGTATATTTTGTTGTTTACTGATTACACTTTCATTCCTTTCATGTAATTTCAGCATTTTAAAAATAGTGCTATAATCAATCCTGATCCTGAGAATTCTTTTAAACAATAACAATCAAATGTTCCTCTTAACTAGATAATCAGTTTTGTTCATGCTATGTAAATTTTTTGGTGTGCCTATAAAACAAAAATTAGTCTTTTTAAAAGCCCTTATCCCAATTACTTTTCTCTGTGTATTTTCGTCTGCACCAATGGCCGAGAAGTTCTTATAAAACTGGCAGACGGGAAATGTATTCAGGTTCTAGCCTACGCCACGCTCAGTAGAATGGCCGATCGGCGTTTTTCGCGATTTTCTCCGAAGCTTGCGTGAATATAAGCCAGGACTCCTTAGAATGACCTGTACTAAAAACATTCTCCCCGGGCCTAGGTTTCTTGTGTAGATAATCGGCTTTAATTCACAAACCTATCTGCATATTTGTAATTCTATTTATCCGTACATCATTTAATTTCAGTACATTTAAGTCATCATTATGAAGGTTTGTTGGATATTTCAATCTAATTTAATATGTTTATTTGTTAGTATATAAACATGTCCATGTAGTTTTGTAGTGAGTGTGCAATCATATCCAGAATTTCAGAAGCTTGCCATTAATACCCTGTTGCTTGAATTAATGGTTAAGTAAGTTTTTCAGGGAATTTTTGGTAATGTTTTTTCCCTTTGTAATAGTAGTAGTAGTAGTAATAATAATTTTAATAAATTTTAATAAGTCAGAAATTAAAAAAATTCCTTTAAAAGTAATACAGTGTAAATATTCTTCAAATTATGGTAAAATAAACAGTAACATATAATTCGTTTGTATCTTAATTATTTCTTTTAAAATGATTTTCCTTTTTTATAATGAGTACTTTATTAATTTATTGTCAAATATTGTAATTACTGAACCAAATCGCATTGTTTCATACAACGGTTAATAAAATCTTAAATTCTGCAAAATAAAATAGGAATTAAAATGTACCACTTCTTTTAAACAAGAAAGCTATTTTGTGATCATTATTAGAAGCTCGGAAAATTTTGGAGAAAAATAAAATTGCAAAGGAAGTTCGTCTCATCATCACACACAGTTGATATTCTTATTTATGACTAATTATGTATATTGCTCGTACGTATTCGTAATTCTTAAAGTCAACTCTCTAAATGTTGATTTTAACATATTGATGCTTCAAGCGGGATGTATACTTTGACCCGGTGTCACTCGTTGAATTCTTCGCTCATTCACCATTCTATTTCATATGGATGTGTTCTCAAATTTTTTTTGGTAATTTTTTTTTTTTTTTTTTTTTACATTTTTGTCTAAGGCTCATCTCTACCACATATATATCCCTCGTCTCCAACAGCTAAATTCATTGGGAATTTAAAAAAAAAAAAAAAAAAAAAAAAAAAAAAAAAATCTGTGACGGACATCTAGAAACTAAATTGTGGCTTTAGTAAAAATAGTTCTGTGTCATCCTTGTAAATTCTAGTTATCTTTGCTAACAAGTTCTAAAATCCCTTATTAGAATTCCAGAGCTTTTTCCTATATTATCGTGGTTAAACTTATTTCAAAATCTCTGCAAATAAATGCAAACACAAGAGACAGTTTTTTGTAACTATAATTTTGATTTATGACCCAGTTCTATGAAATCAAGGGAGACTTTCTCGCAGTACAATGGATTCATAATATTCATAATATTGTTTTACCATTCAGAAAAGTATAGAGCAGAAATCCTCGATCATTTAGACTATCTAGGTTATTTGTTTACCTTGGAAATTTACATTTCTAGTTTAGGGGTTCTGAAAATGAGTACTTTTTCTTTCTAGATTTAGGCGGTATATATATATATATATATATATATATATTTTTTTTTTTTTTTTTTTTGAGTACTTGATGTTAATCTATGGGAAATTTTGAAACGAGAATTACTCATTGCCTAGTAATTCATTTGTTTAATTTACATTTTTTAATTCCGCTTTCTCATTCAGAAAATTCACAACCATTAAATCTTTTTTTGTTTTCCAAATATATATATATGTATATGTGTGTGTGTGTGTATGCATATAATTTTATTTATTTTTACTTAATTTTAATGTTATAAAGTGCGAAAATTGCATTTAATTCATTTTTCGAATTTTTATTAGCTTTAAAATAAAATATTCAGAATTAAAAAAAAAAAAAATCAATTTTTTGGAAAACGAAAACAAATTTAACCGTTGTGAAATTTTTAATATTTAAACGATATTAAAATAAAAGAAAGAAAAAAAGAAAAAAAGCATAAAATAAGGAGTAGCTCTGATAACCAATTTCCTCACACGGGCTTTGGCTGCCGGTGATGGTAGATAGTGAGTTCCCTTAATTTAGATTAGTTTACGTTATTAAACTTTTTAGTTTGCTATTACCATGCTTTTGATTCATTAATAAAATAAGCATTTTTTTTTTTTTTAAATGCATGCTGAAAAACACGCTAAAAAAAAAAAAAAAAAAAAAAAAAAATCGATTATACATTTTATTAATTATGAATTTTCGTAGTCTGTACGTGTTATTGAAGTTGATATTCCATTGATTTATCAGTTTTAGATCAAAATAAAATGAGATATTTTTGGATACTGTTCCATCAAGTGGTTTGAAATCGATGTCTTATCCAACTTTCCCATCGATTGCTGATAGATGTCTGTTCCTTAGAATTGAATAACCTTCACCTTAAAAGTGAGCTCGTATGATCTTCTCTATCAATGACCAATCTAGACAGTTTATCTATTTGATTATGAGTAGTCAAAATGCAAATGTAGAATTTTCATAAATATATATATATATATTTAACCCTTTTAGTCGCAGTGTTCCCGCTGATAGAACACCTAATTTTAATTCTCAAGTGCAAAAACTCATCCCGGAAATTTTTTAGCAAAAATTTACATTTATAACATAGCAGAAAATGTCCTATTTTTAACTTGAAAATTTAAAATTTCTTCTATTTCAATTATGTTCGTAAATTCCGGTGGCAGTATAATTTAAATGATTCGAATTACCTTGCGCCGCAAAGGGTTAATCGACCTTAGAATCGAATTCATCGATGAACTGAATTGGAGGGAAAAAAACTGGGAGATTTAAACCAGATATCATTTACCATGAATAAAATTTTGTATCCCTTAGAAATTATGTATCAAGGGGACTGGTCCCGAGTGCTCATGTTTGGTCCTAGTGCATAATAATGCTCCTTGTTTGAATTATCCTTGATTTATTATGTTTTATATTATTTAACTAAAACTTTGTAGATTGAAGGAAAATCCATACCTGTTTTAATCGATTCATGCAATGCGATTCTAAACACTTATTTGTAAAATGATATAACTCAAAAAATGTGATTTGTGATGTATTAATCCAATAAAAGACGTAAAATGCAGTAAAAACTCTATAAGTACACCTCTGTTTAATGGCCACCTCCCTTCAGGATCAGTTATTCCCAATAGGCCTTAATGTAAATTTACTTACACCTTAAGAGCGTACAATAACTAATGTCGCAGACAGCCAAAGCCCATGTTATTTTATGCAGAAATTTGTTTCTACAATTACTCATTACTTAACGTATTATTTTTAATTCCGTCATTACATTCAGATAATTCAAAATCTTTAAATTAGTGCTCGTTTTCGAAAAATTAATTTTTCACATTTTTATTATTTTATTTTCTAGCTAAAAATACGAAAAATGTACTTAGTTATTTTTTTAAACTCAAAAATAAAAAATTTAAATATATATATATATATATATATTAAAAAAAAAAACGAGTACTGATTGATTTCACTGTTGTGAATTTTCTGAATGTGGGGGATACAGATTTTAAAAAATACATTAGGCAATGAGTAATTGTGAAACCAAAGTTTTCCATAGAATACAGGCCCACCAGCGGCCGAGCGATTCTGCGCTCAAAGCTTGTAGACTTGAGGTGCCGGGTTCGATCCCAAGTCGCACTCGTCGGCCTAGTCGTTCGGAGTTTTCCGTGGTTTTCTCCGAAACGTACTTAAATACGGGCTAAGACCCCTTAGAAAGACCCCCACCCGCGCAGAGGGCACTCTCCCCTCAGGCCCAGGACCCTAGTGCAGTCAATCGGCCTTAATCCCCACATTCCAATCCAAACCCATAGAATACATGGCCTTGATATAACATCGGCCTTGACTGTCGGTCGTGTACCTCTTTTAAAGGTCACAATTTGCGTGAGCAGATAGTTTAATTTTACACTTGATTTGATTTGACCACTGTACACCATATTTGTAATATCGTGTACAGTGTTTATGTAACAATAATTTAAGTGTAGAGGAAATAATTAAGTGATAAAGGCTTCATCTTTCTGAATGTGCACAATTAGAAAAAGAATTAAGCTTGTAAAAAGGAATTCTGTATAATACCATTATTTAGCTAAATAATTTAAATGCATTGGCTTCTAAATAGATAACGTTAGTCTGTACATCAGTCAGATTCCCTTTTTCTTTCTTCCCATATTATCCAATGGGATTTCCGTTGCTTTGTTTTATAAGAATATTTCATTCAAAAGTGAAATTTTACGAATTCTGTTTTTTGAATATTACTCTTTTAGCTTAGCAATTTTCTGAAAAAATAAATTTAGATATTTCGTTTAGAGATTGAAACTTAGACTCAATGAAATAAAATATTTAAATTGTTATTATTATTATTATTTTAAGAAAAACCTGTTCACTAAGCTAAAAGGCGACACATTCAAAAAGTCGACCCCTTTATTCAAAAAGCAGAATTAAAAAAAACTTCATTTTTGAATGAGTTATTTTTATAAAACGAAGCAACAAAAATATCATAGGATAACATGGGAGGGAAAAAAGGGGAATCTGACTAATGTACAGCCTTAAGCAGTCTAACCTTACATTATTCTATGGAGAAATTGCTTTATAAATTACTAAAAATTACTAAAAGTTGCTTTAAAACTTTTTTTTTTTTTTAATTCTGTTTTTACATTTAGAGAACTCGTAATCTTAAAATGTTTCTCCTTCTTCAAAAATTTATTTTATTTTTTATTTTATTTTGAAACTGTAAAGTGCAAAAAATGCTCTTAGTTAATTTTTCGCACTTTACAGACTTTAAAACAAAATACTAAAAAAAAGAAAAAGAAAAAATTTTACTGGTTGTGATTTTTTTTTTTTTTATGTGAAAACAGAATTTTAAAAAATACATTAGGGAACGAGTAATTAATAAAGCAAATTTCCCCATAGAATAACCTGGGGTTAGACTGTCGGTCAAATTAGTTGAAGTGTTCGCAAAGCAGAAGTGTTAAACCTAGAGCTAGGATTAAGAATTTAAAAAGTTAAAAATAATATTTTCTGGTGAGAATCTTAAATTTATAAATTAATAGAGACACTTTTCTACTCAGAAATAATGCTAAGCCGAATATTTAGTTGCGGTATATATCTGTATATATAAATCTTGGAAAACAAAATAATTGCTAAAAAGCTTTTAAAATTCAAACTATTATTAATCACTGCTAGAAAACTATATGTATAGACAAATAATGTTAATTTGAATAATGAAAGCCATTTAATTTATAGAATTTCTTGCCTGAATCGATCTTTTCTGAACAACCTCTAGAAAGGCTGCATTTCTAAAGGTCTGATTTTCTATAGTACGATGAGTGGCCCTCTTAGGGAGGATCCACTGTATTTCGTTATCTACCATTAAAAGCAGGGTTGGGTTTTTGCCGGCAAAAACTGGAAGAAACCATTCAAAAAAGGGGCAAAAATGGAAAAAATTGGTAAAAATGGAAAAAATTAGGAAAAGTGAAAAAATAAAATTAGAACAACACTCTTTCAATTTTCATCCTTTACACTTTGCACCTTAATGAAAATTTTTTTTGAATAATTTTTAACGTAGAAAGTAATTATAATTAATTAGTAATAAATAATATATAACCAGGGTCCGACAAATTCTGGGTGCCAGGGTGACTATAAATATCCATTGGTGACCAGTTACGGCAGACTGATAAAAAATTTCATGCATTTACAATATTTTTTATGTATATTTTTGCTTTTCCTACCACCTTGTCTTCGTATAAAAGATGACACTGCTGACGTATTGAATGAATAGCATGAGTTTAATGATTTCTAGAAAAAATTAGCAATTATTTCTGTTTTTGAAAGGTTTTTTTCCATGATAGATGTTTTACCATATTTGATAAATCTTCTTACAATTATACTGGTACTTTCCATGGTAACATCTTTGTGTTAAACAAGGTCATAAACACTATCTAAAGCAAACTATGTTCAAGCGAGAAAGTTTAAATAGTATGATGTTTATCAAATGGATCCTCTTTAAATGAATCAGTTCTGAAAAATTAATAGTCAAATAGTATTTTAAAGCCAAAACTTAAACACTCATAGTCTCTTAATATATTTGAGGATTATGTTAAAGGTAAAAATAATTTTTATTTCTGTGATTTTTTTTTCCCCCATGGTTTGTTTTTATCTTTATAAATAAAAAAATAGTTATTTTCATAATATTTTCCTTAGTTCACATTTTTAAATGAATAGTTCATTTATTCAATGTAAAATAATATATGAATGATCTGCATTAATTATACAATTATGAAATATTATCCCTTAATTCCCTAAGTTTTGCTGTGAGTATTGTCATAGAAATAATTCGCTATTTCTAGCTTCTAAGATATTGAAACTTTGTCAGTCCCTGAACATAACCATAAAAATAAAACTATAAAATTATATTTTATTTTATTGAAGTAAAAATTTTTAAGAAAGACATATTCAAAGAGAAAGAGAGAGTTTACATGCAATTTATATTTCAATTCCAAAAAATGCATGATCATCAGTGACTGACTGGCAAATTTTAGACCAGCTGAGTCAATGATTGACTCGATATTCAATTTTTTCCCCACTGTAAATAAAAATATGTAATATATTGGAAAACACAAATATTCTAGTAATTAATCATTGAAGAATATTTTTTAGAAAGGTAATTTAAATATTTTTAAAAATGAAAAAAAATTATGTTCATTGTTGATGTTACAATTTCCATTTTAAAGAAATTTTAGAATGCATTATTTTAATAATTTACAAAAGAATCAGTTGATCAAGAGTGTAATTAAATCTCTAATTTTAATTTCTTAAAATTATGATTTAAACATTAAAATTGTGTAATTAAAATCCTTAAAATCCTGTTTGAAATACTGGTAATTTTTGCCACTGGCAAAAATTGTGGCAAAAACTATTTTTGACGGGAAGGTTTTTTCCGTGGTTTTTACCATGTTTTTTTTTTTCCACTTTGGCAAAAATTGGCCAACCCTGATTAAAAGCACGTTAAGCTACCATTAAAATTGCCGTTTTGCAAAGATTTCATTCTTTTTTTTTTTGTTATGTCGTTAATCAACATTATAATCTACAAATCAAAAGATATATAAATAATACACGTAAAGTGGCTTACATTAAAGTAAATATTATTTTAAATTCTGATTAAATGACGTGAAGGCATGAGGTATAGAAAGAATAAATTAATTTACTTTTCTTTGGCAAAAATGTTAAATTATAATCTCTGTATACTAACAGCTGAAAGAATTTTCTGAACCACTAGGAAACAGGCTTGTGATTTGCTTTACCGCTTTCGCATGCTTCAATGACATCATTTCCTTTGAAAAATAAATAATCATATAAAAATAAAAACCGTCTGCTTATAACATAGTGACCGACAAAAAGAAGAGAAATCGCTTTATCAAGCAGCTTTTTTTATTTATTTACTTATTTATTTTTTAACCAACTTCTAATTAATGATTCGGTTAAAACAATAGGTAGATGATTCTTCTATTCATAATAATGAGGATTACAATTTCGTAAACCGAAATCAAAACAGTAATATAGTCATTTGTTAGTGTGCAATAAAGTAATAATAATAATAATAAATAAATAAATGATGCCTGAAGATTAAAATAAATAAATAAAACTTTTATTTTTCATTCAAATGTGGAGTATTTGCAATTGGAATATTGTTTTAATGTGATATAAGTGGAAATTTTTTAATTTGCCTATTATATATTAACCTTCACGTACCAAAAACTCATATATTTATCAAATGATAGTTATTTATTACCGTGCATCAATTCACTATAATACCTCAAAATTTTTCAAAATCAATATAAAATATCAATTTTGAGGATTTTTTAAAAATATTAAAATAATTCATGTACCAAAAGGAAATCCGAAATCACAAAACAATTTTTATCATAAATCATCATAAATCACAAAACAATTTTTAAGTTTAATCCCATTTTATATAAAAATATTTTTTCTTACCCTTTTTTCAAGCACTTTCCGACAAAATTGAAAAGCGTTTATGAATTCGGTTTATCCGCGTCTGTCTACGCTCCAGCTTCCGTAAATATTTTTAGAACGCCTTGAAACGGATATGTTATTCATGTTCAGTATGACATATGTTCCCTAATGAAAATCGTACAAATTTCATGACTGATTTGTATATATGGACACCAAAAGGAATTCCAATACATTAAACTCTGTGAGAGGTATTTCTATAAAACATATTTTAATACCATTGTACTATATAAAATATAATGAAATTTACATTTATTCTTCATATGCGTAAAAACGTGTTTTCTAAAGAATACGGTATGACTAACATTGACATCACATAAAAATATTCAGATACATTAGAGGGTAAAATTGGAAATTTCTGTAAGTTACTTTTCAGTTGTGCTGTACATTTTTAAGACTTCCCAACAGTCTTTAAGAGTGATTATGACTTCGGTTCGTGTATTTGTATGTTTGTTTATTCACCTGTCTACACTCTAGATTTCTTTAATATTTATAGAATTTCTTGAAACTGATATATGTTATTCAAACTCACTGCGGTATGTTCTTTTATTGAAAATTAATTGTTTTACTGAAAAAATAATATTTTTATAATATGCCTGATATGAGTCTATATTTTTAACGAGTAGAACACCGACAGAATAATCAAACTGCAGACAGCTGTTTCGGTAGCATTGAGCGTACCGTCATCAGTGCATAAAATAATGAAAGTACTCCTATATATAAGAAGGGAATCGGATTCTATGATTGTTTATCAACCAAAAGAATGACGCGAAATGTGGGGGAATTAGTCAATAGGAAATTGAGAAACGGTAGTTGAGAAAAATGTAGAAAGAAAAAAAATTGAAAAATGTGGATTGAATGTAAAATCTCTATCAATCACACAAAGGGGGTACTGTGAAATCACAATAAACAATATTTTTAAATTTTTCATACATGTAAAAAGCTTTTTCTTTTCTTTTTCTTTTTTCTTTCTTTCTTTTTCTTTTTTTTTTTTTTTTTCGTTCTACCCGTCAAAGAATTTTCCTGCATTTGTTTATCTAGCGCTAAATCTCCTGTTAATAAGTATAATTTTTCATTCATACTGTCATTTATTGTTTATTTTTTTACGTAGGTTAAACGCCGGTCAATTAATAGATAAATAAACAGGGCCTGATTAATGCAAGAGCCAACTGGCCGTGGCTCATGGGCCCTTGAATTAACGGGTACGAAATTTAGTTTACACCTCAAAAATTTTAATAAAAATATACAAAAATACTTTTAAAAATAACACTTCATGGAAAATGTACTTCTGAAAGTAACATGTAAAGTTTTACAATGGTTTTTATTCAAATATATATTTTTGAGAATGATAGTGGGATATATATATATATATTAACAGTGGTAAAATCATGGGAAAAATAATAGGTGCGTGTGTGTGTAGAGGGGATGCGCATTGGGTCCTAGAGCCACTTTTGGCTTAATCGGGCTCTATAAAAAAAATAATATTGAAATAACTTAAGCGCTGTCAAAATTAAAGATCGGCACTTAGGCATTTTAAGAGAGAAAAAAGTTTTGACGGAATGAATTACTCTGAATACATGACCAATTTATGTTTTCATTTTTTAATACATTTCGCGTGACTGAATACTTAATATAATTTCATTTAAGATTTTAAAGTAAGAATACATAGTTTATCAACTCATTTTCATCATTAGCGTACATATACGCTCAATTTTCCTGTCCACTATCACCGGAGCGTATATATACGCTCAGATTTTCTCCTCACTATCATCGGAGCCGTATGTATACGCTCAAAACTGTGTTGGTTACTATCATGTTTCGTTATCTAAAAAATAGAAATGGAGACTGTTGCATATATATATATATATACACTGGTTCTCATAATTATAAGGACACACGTTTTTCTATATAAACTAAACACTGAACACTATTATTTAAACAAATATATTTTTTATTAATTTGAATTTCATTAATAGACTATATTTAAAAAGTTTTATCGTTTTATCGTTCTATCTTAAAAAACTTTAAATACGGTCAAAAAGATTACTTTTCAGGTGTTCACAATTATAAGGACAGCTCGAGTCTTAGTAATTTTTTTTCAGTTATTCTTTAAAAATTTATGGGGTCTCTTTTTAGGGTGAAACAGTCAGACATTCTCTCTGGTATATATATATACATTTTTTTTTTTTCAGTTTCAATACCATTTCATACAGCATAGATGATATTCTGAATACATTTAAACTATTTAAAATTGCTTTCCACTTGCATGCACTTTTCTAATATGATAAGTTAAGGTTTTTTCAACTTTTAGGCCACGGGAAAGGAAATAATACAGAAGTTTCTTTCTTCAAACAATTTCCTATTGCTCTAGAAGTAGAGCAAAAATGTAAGTCTTGTTGAAAAAAATATTATTACCCCCCAAAATCTAACAAAAATCTGAGAATTCCACGTTTAAAATTTGCGGATATTCTCTTGATGTTCATAATAATAAATTACTAAATTAATTCTGCCTTCAGTAGAAACAGCTCCCCAGAGCACCATAGATCCACCTTTAAAATGCCCGACTCATATCTGCCTTTAAAAAATCTGCTCTGTCTTTCGCTATCTTCAGATCGTGCCAGTAACTGTTAAAACCATTTTGTTAATCAAGAATAAAATGTTTTTCATCCGAAAATGCAACATTTTACCATTTAATATTGTCTTTATTCAACTTTAACACAGACGTTCTTTCCCCCATTAAATGCCTGTTGATTATTACAGGTTTTTTTATTCATTTTAACATATTATTAATTATTTTAAACATGCATAAATGTGGACTCCAACCTTTCGTTAAAAATTACGAGCAAATGCAGCAGCAGTCATTATGAGTAGAACAGTAAGAGGAATTATGTGTCTTCGATCTCTGTAAAATAACTCTGATTTTGCATCAGATCTCTCTCCTATCGAACCAGCAGTTCAATGTTTGATCACATTTCCTTCAACAATATTAGATCTTCGAATTTCATTAGAAATTCGGCGGATTGAAATTATCTATCCACTTAATAATCACACTAATCATACTTCACTACATGAACGTTCTTTTTTTCGAAGAATTATCAGTAATGTCCGTCCAAGAAAAATTGAAGGCTTATATATGAATTAATCTAACCCAGTACTTAACAAATTTGCATGCCAACTGCAATTTATCCGCTAGTAAGTTAAATAAAATGAAAAAATTTTGGTTGTCCCTATAATTATGAACATCTAAAAATGTGGAGAAAAAAATATTTTGCATTATTTTTTATTAATTTTGTTTCACATTAAAAAAGTTATAGCAGTATTGGTTTTTAGAATACTAGATATATTAAGTACACTTAGTATATAATCTTGTTCACAATTATTCTTACATTAGTTATTTCAAAACATAAAGTGTCCTTATAAATATGAGAAGGAGTGTATATATATTTAAAGACACTATGTTGGAAAATGATATTGAATAAGATTTTTAAAATTAATGTACAGTCAAATACTTTAAATTATTCAAGCGCGAATTTCAGTTTTATTTGCACTTTAAAAGCAATTTCTCATAATTCCCGCATTTGTTGCTATAATAGCAACGTTTGTTCAGCTATCTTTTAATGACGCAGTAGTTTGCTTAATATTCAGTAATTTTCAATCCCGGAGAACTAATTATTTCTATTGGCTGAATTATATAAAGAAACAAATAAATGAATTCAATGGTATGCTAAATATCACACTAAAGTCGATTTGCAAATAAATTTTAGACGTATATAAAATGGCTATTAACTTTTTAGAAATAATTTTTTCTTTGCTACAAAATTGCTCTCAAGAATAAGACGAATATTAATATATATTTAATTATTATTTTATCTGTCTGGCCATTATTTTCGTTTTGTTAAAAGTATGTTTTCTTAGTTGTAGTAAAAACTGTTTACCTTAATTTGTGCACACACGCGCACGCACGCATATAAATCCAAAAGATTTTGTAAATATTTGTGGAAATTTATAAAGTTATTTATTTATTTTAAAGTGACAAGTTTAAAAAACATAAATTTTTAACCATATAACTTTTTGTTGAAAAATACATACATTAAAATTATATAATAACCCAAAATTTATTTTATTTGAAATACGATTGAACACCGTTAAGGCAAAATGCGCAAAGATATTTCTTTTTCCTTCTTTCTTTCTTTCTTTCCTTCCTTTTTTTTTTTTTTTTCTTTTTTTTTTTTTCATTATAAAGAAATTTTTAATATTCCTGTGAATAAAAGTTAATTCTATTAAAACAATTAAATATATAAGGTACTATAATGTACTATGACTTTTCCTAGTTGCAACAAAATCTTACATATTATTTTCAAATTAAATGACCCATTTCCTTCCCTTCTTTTTGTTTGTTATATTAGAATGGAGTCTTCCCTTCGACTTCCTTATAGTTAAATTAATTAAAGTTGAGAAATATAGGGAATAAAAATAATCTCTGAAGTCAAAAACGAAGTTTCCACTAAACCATCGGATTTTCTCCTTTTTTACTCTTTTGTATTTTATTCACATCATTGCATTATGCAATAACTCTTTAGGTTTTTGGTAGTTCTTAATCGCTGCTGCTGTTCCATTTATGCTGGTATCACGCTCTTAATTTGAATATAAGCCATTAGCCTCGAGGTTTTTTTTGTAGGCAGAGAACAGCTGGACTTACCTGATAGCTAGTGGCATACGATTGTAACTTAATTCATTCTTCTTTGCAGTTCAGCTGATCATTTTTGCACTGCGGAATTCGTATAGTATTTTTGAAGGAGATTAATAAAATAAAGATCGATATCAGGTGCAATAATAAATGTTCTTTGGACAATGATTTTATTCTGTTTTTTCCTAATCACATATCATTTATGCTGAAAATTATTCAGTTTAGTGCACATTAGGAAACATTTTATCATTTGTCTGGTATTTAAAAAAAAAAGTGTTTTGTAGGATTTTTGTTATTTCTTGATGGAGCAAATTTATTACCTACCATTATCATATCTTAAGATTAAAAAAAGAAAGTAAAAAATCGCAGAACGCTAGTTCGATAAAGGTTGATATTGAGTAGTTTTAACGTCACACTAGTGCTCCGCAGTGGGCAGTTGGTGACGGTCTGGATTCACTCCTAGGGGTGTTTGAGAGAAAGACAATTTTGACCCTCCGTTGGAGAGGAATGTCTCATCAACGTCTGATGCGAAAAAAGAAAGAGAGAATGCCACCGGAAAAACTTACCCGGAAATTAGAGTGAATGAAATGTATCGAAATTCGGAAAAGCTTAGATAATGACAATATTTATCAGTGATACCATGTTAAAGTCAAAATTACAAGCGTGTAACAAGTCCATTAAGTTGGACATTTAATAAAGTGGAACAAAAAAAAATTCAGCGTATTTTAATATGCATTTTAAAGTAAAGAAATCGTTAAAACGTTCGTCCTTCAGCGTGACACAATGTTATATTTAACAAAAAAAAATAAATAAAAATTAAATAAATAATAAAAAATAAATTAAAATTAAACAAATAATTAAACATAATATAATATAATAAAAACTAGCTAAATAAATAAATAAGTGTTTTAGACGATATTGTCTTGAAATACAGTTCCCGCCGCTTATTAAAATCACATTCGTTCTGAGCCAAAGTGATTTTATTAAGCGGCTGATTTTTATATCCGGCGAACGTTCCTGCCCTTAAGGAAAATGCATTACTTACCTGAAGTTCGACAGAAACTTCAAAAAGTAACGAATAATATAATTAGTGAACAATATTAATTAATTTTTGGTAGATAATTAAATAATTGTTTCTCGTGCACTTTCGTTAGAGGAAAATCATCATTACTTTACCAAAAGTTTCCGCTGTTCTTATAAATTTAAAATCTTTCCGTTTAAATCTCATGAATTATAGTAATTTCAAAATAAGAACCAGAAATTGCCTTCTAATAATTAGACAAAAAAAAAAAAAAAAAAAAGATTTGTATTTTATTACTGCGCTTTGAAAAATACGTTCCTTGAAATTATTACGGAGATAAGTTGCGGGGGCGTGTTTAATTTGTAACTGTGCTGCAAGTATAAAATCTTGAACAATGAGCGATAATGGAGGGTTTGTTCTACTTTAATTTCTTTTTCTATTTAAAAAAAAAAAAAAAAAAAAGCACAATGTAAATAAAAAAATTTTTTAGTGTGCATAAATGATATTTTTGGCTGCTGAGGATATTTTTGAGTTTATTAACCGGCGATGATAATTTTATTAAGCGGCGGTTTTAAAAGTAGTTTGTATTGATTTGATTCCGGTCCTGGCGATTTGATCAGATTAAGCGGCTGATTTTATTAACCAGTGATTTTATTAAGCGGCGGTTACTATGCTTTTTATTTTAGTTTATTTTATGCTTTTGTTGCAAAAACAAAATAATTTTCGACATAAAATTTCCGTTGTGTTAAGTCATTTAAAATAATGACCATCAAGAAACTACAAATATTTTCCCAAGGAATGTGATGGATTTACTATATTAATTGAAAATATTTTGTATTGCCTTAATTTTCTTAATAAAAATATATATAGTGCTTTTTGTTACACATTAGTTAAAAAATTCTATGAAAAACAATTCAAAATATATACAAATATTCTTTTTCAAAATATCAATCTTCCAATTATATAAGGTATTGAATTTTAGATTAACAAAATACATTTTTAGAATTTTTTTTTATAAATTAAATTAACCCTTTTTCCTCCCTTCAAGAAATGTGTAAAACACAGCACTTCACATGTATGTAAGCAAATGTCGTGATCTTGTAGGGACTTTAATATTCAATATCCATCACTAATTTTTAATTGTGATGTTTCTCTAATCAACCATCATACCACACAGCATTTTTAGAAATTAGTGGTGATTATTAAATAAAAAAGATCCTACAAGTTGAGAAAATTGATGTAAGCATATATTTTGTAAGTCTGGTAAAATACTTGAATTTTAATTTATAAATCACATTCTATAATACTAGTTGAAAGGTAAGACAAACTAAGTAATATTATACATATATCCCCTGACAATAAATTCTTCTAGTTTTTAGCATTTTCCACTTGTTATTAAATTTGTTATTGGTTCTACGATTCATCACTGGCGGGAGTGGGTTTTATTTTTCATTATAACGTGAGTATTAGAGTAGTATGGTATAATTCATCTTTAATGTACTAGGATTAATTCAAGTCTTCCTTCCTAGTGTTTGATCATTGTAATGATGAATTATTATATATGACATTCGAATTAAAAATGCTGCTATTACGCTATTAGTTTGAAAGTCGTTTATCTTTAATTCCGCATGATTTATTTTTATTTTGAAATTTTCTTCTTTCTTAATGAAACCTATTATTATATATTGGTAACTTGTATGTCTATTTATTAACAATATAACCCAAGTATGTGCTAAATTTTGGCAATTTGACTCATTTTTATTATTATTTTTATATATGCAATATACACACTCACATAAAGATCCAAAAGAATTTTTTCCCGAAGTCCTTAAAAGTAAGAAGGCAAAAGTTAGGTCAAAATACTCTTTCTGTCTTTTGACAAAAAATTACTAAGAAATTTTAATTTTTTCCATGCTACTAGCGTTGTATGTTTTGTAAAGTAATAAACTATATTGTATAAGTTTCATTTGTTAACTTTGTTTCTCGCATTGCTATTCATTTCAGTGATTAACATTATAAAGAAGAAATATTCGTTATTATTCTTATTATTATTTAAATCTTTGGCTTTTATTTTCTTTCTTCCTGTTTCCCGTCCAACTATGTATATTCTGGATCTTGCAATACTAGTACCGTCCCGGGTCACTGGTTAAAAATAATTTTGCGAATTATTGTAATTATTTTGTCAGGAAGGATGATAAAAGTCTTAAACCAAGTTCTATCGCCCCCCCCCCCTTAAAATAAATAAATAAATAAAATGAAAAATAAAATAAAATAAAAGGCTTTTTAATGCATAACGTATTAACAATAAATGTCTTAATAATAAAGTAATGTTGCACATGTCGCAAAAATAAATATACTAATATTTAACACTGTATGTTATAATTTTAGTGTGTGACAACAAGGTTATTTTAGTTATTTTATTCTTTTCCTGCTTTTTATTTATTTATTACTATTATTATTATTTGGCGTGTTAAGAGACAGAGAATGGTACGCGTGGGTGACCTTTATGAGACTACCAAGAAGAAAATGTTCACACTAGCTGCTAGCCTTTTACTGTACCATTTTCTAATGAACGTATTTTATTTACCGTACTAGTTAAATGAATAGAAAAGGAAAAATAAATAAATAAATAAAAGTCTGAACTTAGAAAGATGTTGAGTATTTACCAATGGCGTCTTTCTATTGAAGAAACAGTATGAATGGCTTTCAATTTTGAGAAATTTACCCCAATTAGAGGCGGCCGCTATGATATTATAGTAATTTCCCTAGGCTAACATTACAGTTGGCGTCTACTCCCATGTTTCCTCCTTCTTGCACGAAATTCTTGTGGTTGGTTGAAGAAATCCACCTGGCTAGAAATTTTTTCTCTTTATAATTATCTAACTGTCTGAAAGGAAGCCCAAATTCTGTTTAAAAAGCTCTTTTTGAGAGCACCAAGCGTTGTATTTGTTAAAATTTTGATGTTAAACTGTAATTGTAAACTAAAAGATACTTAAACAGACACGTTTCCATTCCTTTTAGAAAAAAATAATAAAAACAAACACATTACTTTAATTAATGACTGTATTTAATGAAATATTAATGAACCTTTGGACGACATTTATTTAAATTTTTAGTTATTTACTAAAATTTTTATTGTAGTAATACTTTAACTTATATTAGCTCTCATACACACCTTTTTCTTTATCTTTTTCTGTAAACAATGACAAAGAAATTTCAATTTTTTCTTCTAGTGAAACCTAATAGCTTCCTTTCTGTATGCTTTCAACTTAGATTTTGCTTAAGTATACATGTTTTATTACATTTTATTTGAAACTTACAATATACGTATTTCTATTTATGGCAGATAGGTAATAATAATAATAATAATAATAATAATAATAATAATAACAGCAATTATAATAATGAAATAATAAATTTGCAAAAAGTGATAAATTCTTTTTATGAAGGACTAGGTAATTTTTAAAATAATAACTTCTTGATTTATCGAAAGAACAAATGGAGTATATTTGTGCTCGTGACACATAGAATGAAAAAACTCTGATCTGAACTAAAGTGGAGTGTAGAAATTTATGGTAGCGACAAAAATTATTAGAACCCATTTTAAGTTAACTTGATTCAAAATTCGAATTTTCATATTCTCAGATATGCCAACATTTTATTTTATCCCGGAGCATTGTTAGTACTATCTTTTTTTTTCACACCACTTTTCTTGAAGGATATTTCTTCTTATTTAATCACAGTTACAAATTGGTTAAAAATTCACTACATATAAGGTGGTGTGGAAAAAGGGTGGGTACTAACATTGCCCGGAATAAATTAAAATGTTGGCACGTTTATACTTTTAATTAATAATTAGATTCATGTAACAGTGCCGTTCCTTTAAATATATATATATATATATATAATATTTTATGACTTATTTGTATTAATAAATATTAATAGTATATAATAGCGTTATTAATAGTAATTTTTTCATTTTTAATAACACGTGCAGAGTGATAGAGTTTATTATCTTTAACTACTCCAAACTGTTATAATTATACTTCGATATTCAAATGTTCTCCGTATTTAAACAACATTTTACAGTTTTTTAAAGTTTGCTTTTTATGCTCATTAAAAATAAATAAATAAATAATAATAATAATAAATAAATAAAGGAAAATAAATCTTTTCGTTTAATTAATTGTTTTAAAATGTAAATTTTGAATGTTTCTAAGCCTTGTAATTCTAGCTGACTTGTATCTTTATTTGGTAATTATGAAAGGGAGAAAGAACAACCCCCTCCCGATTTTTTAATCTAAACCTAAAAATTTACAGTTTCAGTTACTAATTCTTTATTTCACATGTGATTGTACTGCTTCATTTCCGATTTCTTTTTTGTCACTCTTTCTACCTTTAATTGAACTCATTTTAGTAAAAAAAAAAAAAAAAGTTTGCAAAAAAGAAAAACTAAGTTAAAAAAAAATTCTAGGTCAAGTTCTTGGGAATGATTTCCTTCCGCTTCTGCAGTGCGACCGGTTTTCATGTTTTGATTTTAAAGGCATATAAACGTATTTTTAAATGCATTTAATTACTCTCTAACAATATCTGAATATTTGTCATATTTGCAGGCTTTTTTTTTTTTCCCCCTTAGAATTTTTTTTTTTTTTTTAATACTTTTAAAGTTTAATACAATTGCTATTTGTTTTCAGAAAAGAAAAAAAAACAAAAAAGGTTTAATTTTTATGCAGTTTAAAAAGCTTAGATTGTTATGATATTATAAAAAGCATTTATAATGTTAAGTAATTGTACATGTAGTGGACACTTAAAGATTATTTTCCGCTGTTTTCTGCGTAGTGTATTTAATTTGAAAGGCTGTAACAATAATCAGTGATCGATAGGGCAGTTAATTTTTTCTGTACACGATGGTACTGCAAAAGATACCAATTGAAACATTTTTATAGTAAGAAAATTATATTTCTCCAGAGTTTAAAATGCGACTGTAGTGGGCACTTTAAAACCCAGTAAGTAGCCACTTTTCTGTTCCAGTAGTGGACACTTTTGAAGTGTTGCAGAAAAAAAAAAAAAAAAAAAAAAAAAAGGAAATAAAAAGCAAATCCAGTGGAAACATCTATTTGATTAACAAAAGATAAACAAATTTACCTCTGAAAAATTTAACGGTTTCAAAGACATATTCATTTGCAGTGCTTAAATTGAAATGTTTTATTTAAATTAATCTTACTTTGTAAAAAACATTTTAATCACCCTTGTGTGTAAATCTTATAAATTTTTAGGATAGTCAGTCTTTCAGATATTTGCTTGTCATTTCGAAAAAATGCAAATACCTTAACATGATTAAAAAGAGAAAAAAAGAAAAGAAAAAATACCCTTATATGATTTTGTCAACCAGGATCTTTTACCTTTTTTTTTTTTTTTTTTAAAAAAAAAAAAAAAAAAAAAAAAAGATAAAATTATTGTATATATTTCGATGTGAGTTTGAGTGAAATGAATTCGCATTCCGTTCCACTGTACGATTTTGTGAGAATACAAACTGTCTTTACTACTCGATCTTCCCTCAAAATTAGCTGTGGATGAACTGTTTACTACTGGCGATGGTAACATATTTTGGTACCAGTAGTGAACACTTAAAAAAAAATCTTATATGCTGTTACAAAAAAAAAAAAAAAAAAAAGAAAAAAAAAACACGATACCCTAAAACAAAATTTAAATGGTCCAAACATTGAAACAACTGTTGATTTTGTCCGGCTTTTTTTTTTTTTTTTTTTTGGCCAACCGTTATAAATGGGCGTTGGCCCGATCGTCAGCAAACCGTTGGCCCATGCAGCACTGTATGTTGGCAATTACATTTCGATATTTATTATTTGATACTTTTATAGTTTCGCGCAAAAAATTAACGTTTTAGACGCTGTTTTAATTATGATGAAGTTGATTAGTCGTGTCGAACAAGTCAATGAAAAATATTTTGCATTATATAATCAATACCCAGGGAACAGAGTACTTGAAAATAATATTGAATTTTACGTATTTATGAAGACATAATTTTCACAGAGATAATCATCACTCTTGCACTTATTTATTAAGATCTTATATGAAAATAGACAAAGCTCTGAAAGCACAGCACGGGAAGGAGCAACAAAAAACAGGAGCAAAAAATTCGAGCTACTTTTCGCGTGAAAGTAACAGAGTAACTGACTCTCATTCGTGGCGATAAAATCCTCATCACAATATTCATATCGCTAAATTTATGTAATTATTGATACCAAGCAATATCTACTTTTTCAAGCGTTAAGTACATTTCTATTCTTCATTTAAAAAACCTTATTGGCGAATAAGATGCCAGTTAATTCGTTAGTTTTTTTACAAATTTTTCTTTCACCACAAATACACAATTCTTCAGTGGATGCTTACAATTTTATAAGTTGCGTTCCATGCGATCAGAAACTTTAATCTGTCAAACATAGCTCCATCTACTGAATTAAAAGAAAACATTGACTTATTACGAAATTCAACTATTATCTAACATGAAACAGAGATGCTTTATCAAAAGAACTCAAATTTTTATTTCTACGCGAAGAAAGAGAAATTCAATCGGCCAAAACTATTTCTTTCAGATAAATAATAAACCACAGAACATACCTGTGAATTGCAGCTTTGTTGCACTCATCAATGCACCAGAACACTTTATTTCAGAATAAAAGGAGAAAACCGCAACCAGTTCTCTCATACTGATTGATTAAATAACTGATTTGATAATTTTCTCCTTTTCTTTAAAGCAAAAGATTAAAATTAGTTTGAGTTCTTTAAAAAAAAAAAAAAAGAAAAGAAAAGAAAAAAGATTTAGAAATTGATGAAAAATAATTTTTCTTAAAATCAACTAAAATATATAATAGCATATGTGATTTTTTCCATATCACTTTAATGTGTTTCACTAGGTCCCTAGGCCTGGGTGGAGGGCTCTTCATAGGGAGGTGTTTCTAAGGGTCCTAGCACGTACTTACGCGAGTTTCGGAGAAAACTACAAAAAATTTTGAATGGGTAGGTCAATGAGCGTTAATTGAACCCAGTACATTCTGTCTACCAGCTTAGAGAGCAGAATTTCTCGACAACAAAGAATGAACTAAAGTAAAAGAATGATTTAAGTGGAGGGAAAATATAAAGTCTTCTGGATATAGTTCTTAATAATGCAATCCCAAAGCAGAGTAATATACTGTTAAAAATTCGAAAAGAAAAATTACTGGTCGTTATTTATCTTAACTCTAAAAATGTAAAATTTCACAGTTAAATTAACGAAGATGATTCAAAATGTATTTAATATATGCAACTTGATGGTTAATATTATTTTTTATTAAATATTGGTGGGTATACATCTGTGATATATATTATATATCAGTGATATATAATATTTCTACCGAAGTAGAAATGTTCATTCTTATATTTTGTTGAGATATAAAATAATTAAAAAAATAATATTTACACAGAATAAAGATTGATAACTTTTAACGAAAATGTATTAGAAATTTCCAGACACTTCAGTTGAATATTTTAGTAAAAAAAAAAAAAAATCTAGTGCAAGGACAAGGAACAGCGCTTATATATGATTATTCTGCATTGTTTCACATAGCAAGAGTTAAATTATAAAAGAAAGCGATCTAAGAGATATTCAATAATTCAAATTTTTGATATGTTGGCGATAATATTTGACGTCAGTGTTGTAGGGTCAAAGGGGTAAAATACAGAAATATTTTTCAATAACATGAGTAGGGTTAATGACATCAATTCTTATCCTACAGAATTTAAATAATTTCAATTTTCAAGTAAACAAGTGAAGCGTGTTCCAGGAATTTATCCCAGGATAAAAATAAATCCTGTTCGTTTCCTGAGTAATTTTTTATCAATGTGCCTTTTTATATTTACACCATATAATATTAAGCAAGAATTTATATAAATGCTTTTTCATTTATGAGTAAATAAAAATCTTAGAGCAAAACTATATCAATAAGGTTAAATAAATATTAAAATAAACAAACAAATAAATAAATAAATAATAAAGAGTTATTTTTAATTTCTCAAAACTTAAAAACAGATTTTTTTTTATTTTTTTAATGAATACTATTATTAGTGACATTGTCATAGTAAAGAAAATCAGTTGATTGAAAATAAATCAGTTTCATACTTACAATTTTAATTTAATCACATTTATTAAAAAAAAAAAAAAAAAAAAAAAAAAAAAATTCTCCAAACACTTTTCTAAAAATAGCATTCCAGTTTTGTCGCATTTTTTGTTTAATATTCTTGAAATATAAAAATGTCATTGTCATAATATATTGCTCTATGTGATATCATTGCCGCTTGAACTGAACGTAATTTAAACTCAACATTTCATTTAATTTTGCATTTTAGATTCATTGCAGAATTTAAATATTTAGTTTTATGAATTCTTTTCTTTTTCTTTTTTATTTTGTTGATTGCTCATTGCATGCAATTGTTATTGTTTTATAATTTTATTTATTGTGATTTTAACAACATTAAAAATAAGATATTTATTCAAAGAATCACATTGTTTGTATCTGAATATTAAAAAGGTTATAAAATAATCTGGTGTGGCACTCACACGAGTTTCTCCCTGCATTTGAGTACTATATAGAGACAGATTACGATTAAAGGGTAGGATAAGAAGTACTGTGTATGAATTTAAAAGCAGTTCGAAATAGTTTTTGAAACAGTTTTATTTGACATATAATTCTGTGTGAGGGTGCGCCCTTTGTCTGAATATAGTACTTACATACATAAATATAGAAAAAAAAAGGCTATTATTAAAATTATAAGTTTATTCCAAATTATTTAGACAATTTTCAGACACACGACACCTTGATACTTACCAATCTTGGTCAACCTTTTCAAGTGGCACCCCCATTTGATCTTCAAAATACCAAATTTGAATTTCCTGTAATTATTTGTTTTTAAGGTAAAAGACAGGCACACATAACACCCGCTGAAAACTTATCATTCATATAAGCAGTTTTCTTGGACTTGGTAAAATTTAGTAATGGATTTTCATCAGTTATATTCAGTAGAAAAGAATGTTTTAGCTTAATTTTGGGTACCCCTGTATATTGTTTATAAATTATTTGCATGTCACATAGTGTACTTAAATTGAATACAGTATGAAAAACAAATAACATATCTTGAAATAACACATTCATCAATTTTTTAGTATACCTTTAATGTATCCGAATTCTTTTGTGTGGCCCTGTAAACGAATGGTGAAGGATTTTCATACCATATTCTCTACGAAACATGCTTTTATGAATACAAGTATCGAACAGTAAGCATTTAAATAATAAATAATAATAAACATAGAAATTCAAAATTTTCATGTAAACAATATTCTTAGTAATTACTCTAATGCTTCGGAATAAATTATAAAAGTTCGCAACCTTAATGGTGACGAAAATTTTCTCGAGGATGTCTTGTCAGGGTTATTTTGTCAGAGCTTTTTTGCCTTGCTATTTTGTCGTGTCAGTTTTGTCGGATCGGAGGTATTTTGTGCTAGGAGGGCTAATTTGACCTGGGACTATTTTGTCCCGGGGCTTTTCTTTTCTCGGGCTATTTTTTTTTTCCCCGAGCTGTTTTGTCGGAGCTGTTTTAGGATTTTGGTCCTAATAAATAGGAAAAAATAAATCCAGAAAATAAGCTAAATCAAGAGCCGTTATATTGAATTTTAAGAAACTGCACGTGCATATTTAACAACTCTCTTCTATAGAAATTAAAAAAAAAAAAAAAAAAGTTGGCTTATATAAAATGAAAAAGTGTGTAAAAATAAAGGTATTTTTGTGTGCCTTCTTGGCCTCAAATGGGATTTTTTTTTTTTTTTCTTTCTCTGCAACCCACATTAACCATACGCTTCGAACAATAGTATTTTTAAGCCCCTTGTCTTTTTAACTATAGTCAAAAAACGTAAGACAAATTTTATGTCTGAGTATTAATATACAGGTAAATGTCAGATGTTCATTTAATTTTGTTTAGTGCAGTATGTAGATGTTAAACTGTACTTACCAGAAATTTTGCCCATTGATGTAATGTATTTCTTGGATGTCCCTGTACACGAACTATTTGTTCGATTAAAAAAAAAAAAGTTTCAAATAGCATTCCCATATAATAAAGGTTTAGAAAACCGAGTTTGGACTTCCTACTAATATTTGTTCTTGTGTCATGCTAATAACATACACAACACACACATTATCAACCTCTAAAAACCTAATTTTGGATTCAGATGGACCTCAAACGGTGTTAATATATCATAATATCAGTTTTGAAAATGGATATGAGAAAGTATGGTAAAAAAAAAAAAAGAAAAAAGTTACTCTTTTCTCTTCCATTCCGCGGTATCTGAATTTGACCACCTCAATCATTTGGCCACAGATGGAAGCAAGGTCCAAGCTCAGAGCCGCACGCCACACAACGATTTAAGCGCCCCACCCTGAATGCCTGATCCCTTCCCTCCCACCCACGCTATGCATTGTATTTTATCTACTTTAAATCTCTATAAAATATTTCCGGTTCCTTTCTGTGTATTTGCTTACTACTCCCATTTCTATGCGTATTTTTTGTTTCATCTAAATCCGCGGAAACTAAAAAAAAAAAAAAAAAAAAAAAAAAAAAACATTTTTTTTTTTTTCTTTGACGTATTGGGTATGTAATATTTTTGAATCTATCTTTCTTTTCGCAACCTCGATTTATCAGTTTGGAAAAAATATTTTTTTTCTAAATCACACTATACTTAACTAGAAAATTGATTTCATTATTGATAAATATTAATATTTTGAAGGTATAATGTCATATTTTGAATTCAGCTAAAAGTTTAAAACATTTTAAACTTGAGTATTATTTGAAATATGTAATCAAGAAGTATTTATGGTAATTCTATACTTTAATGGTGAGAAATTAAATATCATTTTTACATTCTCCTTCTCCACTTTTTACGAAAAATGATTTATTGAAAGATTTGGAACTAATCGTAAAGCAAATGCTGCAGTTTACACCGAAATAGAACAACGAAATATACGACTGGGAATATTAGAAACGTGGTCTAAACTCTAAAGTAATCTCCTAATTTAATACATTTTCCAGAAATCAGGAATTGAAAAGCAGATAATATGGTAGTGAATACGCTCACATAGTCTTTACTGATATAATAATGACATGCGTTTTTTTTTTAATTTTAATATTTTTTTTATTTAAAAGAGGCATTTAAAGAAGTTAGATTAAAATTACATTCATTAAACTAAATACTTAATAATAAATATATATATTTAAATTAGCAGAGAATTAAAACTTGAAATAGCTTAGATCTTATAAATCTACATATATACGAGTATGTTTGCAGACTCTATGTTTGTTCACTGTATCTGTAATACTTTTTTTTTTTTTTTTTTTTTTTTTTTTTAAATACAAAGCAAACTGTTTTAAAGTTAAGATACAAAATAAAACAATTGCTATATATTTTGAAGCAAATTTAACTAATAATTTTAACACATTTATAATTTTATTTATTTATTTATTTTTTCGACGAAATGGGTGATGCATATGATAGCCAATCATGATAACTAAAAATATCGTAATTTACAATAATATCTTTATATTGTCGGTACCATGTGAAACTATCGAATGTGAAAATGACTACTTTTCAAGACAAAGAAAAGAAAAAAGAAAAAGAAAGAAAGAACGAAAAAGAAAACTCTTATACTTTGTCATAATATCAGTAGGGAAAAGTGTGGGATTCGACACTTTATTAAAGCGAGTATCTTTGCTTCCAAAAAGACTAGAAATCGAACCATTTGCCAATTTACTTATCCTAGAAGCAAGCGAAAGGTATCGAATATGAAAAATGCATTTCTGCACATTCTTTAGTTTGACATGGTAGCAACGATATGTTATTCCAAGTGCAAAAAAGAAACACCCAGAGGAAAATTTGTTTCGACTTGTAAGGAAAATCAATTTAAAACTATCAAAGTATTTTATACTATAAGAAAGGAAAGTTAATGAATTTTTTTTAACTTTTTATACAAGTGCAAAAAGTGTGCAGATTATGCAAGTAAATGTACGACTTAAATTAAATTATTAGAATAAAATAGAATATAATTTGCTTTGCATGTTTTTAAGAAAAACAGTGAGATTTTTTTTTACTTACCATTAATATTAGCTATGGTACATTTAGTAGATGGTAAAAATAAAAAATAAAAAATAAAAATAAATAAATAAATAAATAAAAATAAATAAAACGATAGGGGTATTTTATTCATATTTATTTAAAATTAACGTATGTTGTATTACGATTGATCGAATTGAGAAACTCAAATTTAGTTCATTTTATCAATAGTAACTCTTTGACTTTTCACGATATTTTCTTTGAGTTTTCATATAAGTAGCTCGATATATTTGGCAAATATGTTACGCAACAGAAATTTTTTTACCGCTTGCACATGCTCTGTTAAAAATAATTTAGTAATAAGGCACATATTTCATTAGATATTTAGTATTTCTATATACTGTTAGTATGTTGCGTCTAATGTAATATATCAAGTTTCCTAAACATGACATCCTGCATTGAATATTGTAACCAATCGGCGAGCATATATAAAAAAAAAAAAAAAAAAAATTACATCCTTATGAATATACCTTCTATTTAAATACAAATGAATACATATAATTAAAAGAAGCCTTATGATTATGTGCTATGGCTACAATGCATTACAGTATTACTTTTTACTGGGTGATCGCAAACATTCTGCTCTTTCATTAATTTTTTATTTGTTCCCTTTTTGCCTGCGAGGCAAAATCTTCACCAAAACTTAGGAGGTATAACATGTTCTTTACACGCCCGAAGTTCCAGGATAATTTGACAAGTATTTTTCTAGATATGTGACAAAACGTCTAAATCTGAAAGTATTCGGTCATTTATGTCAAGATAGTGTAAAAATATGCTCCCACTTCCATATTTTTGTTTGATGTTAGGACGATTTGAACTCAAGATTTCTTGGCTAATAATGTGCGACGTATTTACTGCACTTTGTATTGCGTAAATTGACCGATGCTCTTGGCATTTTATTTTTCTCTGGCCTATTAATTTTAGGTTAATGTAATATTCTTTTACTCAAACATGACAATTATAACGATACTATGCTATTTAAAAATCAAAATGTAAGGTTATAGCACTTTTGTCTCAGCTCGTAAAATGAAACAGAAACATCGTGAATTGAAATGGATAAATATTAAAAATATACTAGTTAATACCCGTCAAAATTTGATGGATCATGTGCATCTTAAATCTTTTCACGGCATAAAGTTTTAAACATCCCTGTTTTAATAATCCGCATTGCTCTTAACCAGTTTAAAATCCACTGCTGTAATCAATTATTTTTTGGTTGAAGGGGGAATAAATTTCATGAAATTTCAATATGCAAAATTTAAGCGTAATCCATATAATAAAATTAAAATCCGAAGATTTTTTTCTAATTTTACTCTAAATATGACCAAAAGAATGTTTGGAATAATTAAAGGAGAAACAGAATTTATAAATTATGGTAAGAATGGAGAAAGAAAGCACACATCAATATTTAATGTTTTTCATACATATTATTTTAATTTGCTCGCATCTATAATATTCCATTTCAGTTACAATATAACAGTGGCGCCATCTATAATCTGTCAATAATAATAATTATTAAAAAAAATTCTCAGATATTTTTTTTTTTTTTTTTTTTTTTTTTTTTTTTATTTATAAAAATCCTTTTAAAATCACATAAATTTATAAGGCAAAATAATTTAATTTAAAATAAATTTTAAAAGTGTTTTGTGTTTTCTTTACATTCTATAATTACAATTTATTTTCCCTTTGAAATAGAATATACTACTCAGGGCCCGAATAAGTAAGAATGCATTTAATACTATAGCAAGTTAATTTGCTCATTATATTTTTAATAATAAGTTATTCCATTCATATTTTTACTCGTATAAAATATCAATATTTTTAAGGTTATTCTTTTTAAATTATTTTTTTCTGTAATATAGTACAGAAATGATATATAAGAGATCAATTTAAAATTAGATTAAAAAATAAATAAATAAATAAAATAAAATAAAACTTCCTTTGATTTTAAACATCTACCTTCATTTTTTCTAAACAAAGTTTTCAATTGATAAAAGTTAACTTTTAAAGAACAATAAACACCGACAATTTATTAATTTTAAAAGATTTTTTTTTTCTCTTAAGAAACTGAAAAAAATAATATTAGGAATATGGTATGGTATGTTTAAATGATAAAAGATGGCGCCACAAAAACTCTTAAAATATTATGCTGTGAAGGAAAATTTTCGGTGAAATGAAAATGCATACAGCGATAGTCGATAAGTATTCGCGAATTGCTTTATTTTTAATATACTTCCATGGAAAATATGAATCAATGAATTAATCGTGTGAATTGTTTTTATTATTGAGCTTTAATGAGGCGTCTGGGTCTGCGAAGTATCATTGTCATCATTGTCGTCTGCTCGAGTTCTATCATTGATGTTCATATTGCACTGCATCAAGGGGAAGGAATATTCTCATTCCGCATTGGTTCATAATTTTCTCGCGCATGCGCAGATCGGGCGATTTTAGTCTTAAAGAAATACCCTTGTGTTTTAATATTATAGATAGTATGTCGGTTCTTTTCCAACAAAATTAGCCTAAATACTTTTGAGCACATTTATTTATTTATTTAAGAATCATACAGAGAAACACAAAATTGTGAAAAAAATCACTTGTTACTCTTAAGCGCTTGCACATAAAAAACAAGCCCGTATAAAATGTAGAGTGTGGAAAGTTCAGGAAACTACCATTATTCTCCATGTCGCCAAATTTGTCACCAAGGCCGACCTCACTGGAAGTGAATGGAATTTCCCTTTATTTTCATTTTGACTGCAAAACTACTTTCACTGCAATAACACAGTTATTGCAGGGGGAAAAATTTAGTCCGTTGTTACAATACATTATTTAAAACTTCTTAAATCTAGATTATTTAATGCTTTCATTTAAAAGATTAGACGAATTTTTTCTTTTATAACCAGTAAATAGTTTTCAGAATTTGTATAAGCCTTTAGAATTTAACTACTCTATCATGTAACAACTTTATTTTCATTTAAAATATTTATTTAGACCTAATTATGAATTAAATCAATTCTTAGAATTAATTTTTTAGAACTGAAAAAGTTTTATAAAATAGTTTGGCTCCCATATACAAAATGGTTTGTAATGATTATTTATAAATACTATTTACAGATGTCGAGGACCTCGTAGGCAAATACGCCAGAAATTATAATTTATACTTCAAATATGCCTAGAAATCATTATTTCTTAATTTATATGTAAAATAAATGTACTTTGCTTAAAGGGTAAATCATTTTATTTAAAAAATGTGCTTCTACGATAGTAGCCCGTTTGTTGCTGGTGGACTCCTTCACATTTTGCAAATTTTCCACACTGTTGTCATTTGCACAGGTTCCTTTCTCAAATGTTTTAGTCCTAGTTATGTAAATAACAATGAGTGATGTCGAAATTGTGTCTCATGATAAATCACTGTAAACATTCATTATTCTCAAAGTCATAACCTTCACGTTAAGAAATGCTCGAAGTTAATTAAAGGTCAGTTATTGCCCCTAAAAACAAAATCGATTCACCATTTCCTTCAAGTGGGAAATCGAGTTTTCCACAAGCCTTCTTAAAAAGATGTCACGTAATTTTTCACGAATAATGAGATCAGTCGAACTCAAATGAAGAAAAAGATAGTAAAATACGTTTCTAAATTATCTCTTTCTCTCTCCCCCCCCCCACTTTTTTTATTTTTTACTTTTTTAAGAATAAATAATTTTTCTTTTTATTCTATCCTTTTAGAAAACAAAATATCTTAAATTTTAAAAATTTGGTTTTCATGCCAGGTTTATGTCCAGGTTCATACTTCAAAAAGTTTCATGCCAGTATCATAAATAATATTTTAAAACTTGTCCCACATCTTTACGAAGAAAATAATTCTCATTATAGATATTTATGCGAAATTTTGCTCTATTCTCCCATTTTAAGAAAATCATAAATTTTGAATAACTTACGAAGCTTTCAAATTAGAATGATGAAACCAATAGGTTTATTGCCAGTATCACCCACCAAAGCCGTAACCAAGGGGGACTTGAGGAGTTCACCATCCCATCGCCCTCCGAAATTTACAAATTTGTCGTAAAACTCTGAGTTATTCTAAATTTTTTATACTTAATATTATGTACTAGGGTGCCTATATTACTTATCTTATCGAGGCACCTTATTATGTACTATATTTTGAATTCCCTCCGAAAAAATTTTTGGCTACTGCCTTGAGCATTGTTACGGCATTTCTCCCTCCCCCAATTACTAAATATTATGTGGCATCATGCACGCCCTTTGATACGTTCCGTCGTTTATACTTAACAAATATCATAAGTGATATTTTAAAACCGGTCCGACCTCTTTACAATCGTTTGTTCTTGAGGTGATGTCGACAAAGACTAACGAATTAACAAAAATAACTAACTAACGTACAGACATACACCATATCAGTTTTGTAATTTTCGAATTCCTCACGCCTGAAAACGCGTAAAAACGTCATAAAACTGTGATCGAAAATTTTCAGGAATATCTAAGTTCTGCATACATTTAGTATAGGTAGCACTAAAAACAAGACACCTTAATTGAACGAATGGACTTACCTAAATTCCCAGTGCTCAAATACGAAATAATCCTCATCGGATCGTCGGATGTATTATATGATATGCTAAATTTAATATCAGCAACAGTATGCCAAATATAAGTTCATAGTGTCATAGTATTACAATAGTATGCCTATTTCGAAAGTAAGGTAGATAAAGAGAAAGATTCAATTTTTGATATATTTTGATAAGACATATTCAATCATATTTTTCAAACTGCCTTAACAAACATATTTAATTATCCAGAGACTGACCCAATTACAGTTTCTTTTTAATGTCTATCATTGTCTACAAATCATAGCCATCATGTCAGACTATTGAATGTAAGGAAAATTAAAAGAGAAATAAATAAATAGAAGAGAAAGAAAGTGAATTATTGAGTGACAGTCATCTTCACTGTAAAGACTTTTCGAAATGCCTTTAAAATATTTAAAAAGCGTCACCATTCTACTTTGGAACTGTTAAAAAATCATACACATACACACGTAAAAAATGAAAGTAAGTAAAATATAAACTAACAATTTAACTTGGCTATTTCATTTCAGGTTAATAATTACATAAAAATTGAAAGGTTTGTCAAAATACATTTTGAAAACTTCATTTTAATCTTGAATAGCTTTCTCATTATATAAAAAAAAAATCTTAAAAATTAAATTACCGAAAATTATTTTGAATATAATGATGATAATAATAATTATTATTGTTATTTATTTTTATTTACATTTACATTAGATTTAATTTTAAAATAGGTTTTTTAGGTTTCATTTAAAACCTGATTGCTATGTTTATTCTTGCTGTTTTAAAAACTGTTAAAATAAATTAGAGCAAAACATCAAATGGAAATTATTAAAATATTTTGATAACAGATATGGTTTTAAGTAAATCTGTATTGCATAATTAATAGTTATAAAAAAAAGTTTATAAAAATAGTATGCATATAAGGTATATTTCCAGGTTATAACTTTTTATTATTTGAAGAGGTGAAAACTTAACAATATATATTAATGACCATAGACAAAATGTACCAAAATATATTTTGCAATGCAACTTGAAGAGAGGAAAGAAAGTCAGGTATGTTGACCTTGATTTCCTCACCTGTTTTCCCTCGTTACTGCATGCAATCATTTTTCCCCAAACACGTATGTGATTTTCGAATTGAGATCGGGAAAAAACTTAATAATGTTGATATATCATAGTAATAAAAAAGAAAAAAAAAAAAAGTTTCTAATATGTTTATCCAATGTTTTTCTCTCATTATTTCCTTCATGTTTTTATTTTTGAAATTTGATTGCTATAGTAAAACTTGTAAAATAGAAAAACAGAATTTTACATACAGAAATTACGGAATATTGCAGAGCACGCTGTAATGTAACAATGAATTTCGACTAGGGAAATGCCTGTATTTAACATTAAGTGACTCGCATGACATGTTTTTGATATACTCGTCTATTCCCTGTCTAAAACCGCTTAATGAAATGGAGAAGAGAGAAAACTAAAAACAATTCTTTTAAATGCGTGATCCAGTTTTTAAATTTTATATCATTTAGATGTATGAAAGATTAAAGAAGAAGAAGAAGAATATTACATTGATAAAATTACGCAACATTCATAAGGTAAATATATCGAAGCGGGGAACGAGTAGCGGGAGGTGTGGGACAACGTAATTAAATTATCCAACCGGGTCTGTCCATCAGCCGAATACATTGATCTAACCCAGGGGTGGCCAACCTGCGGTCCGCCGTGTAATATTTTGCGGCCCGCGAGTAAATTAACGATATTTATAATATGAGAGAACTTTGCTTAAATTAATAATTTCTTTCTGAATTTTTTATGTAAAAATACCTTTAAACGGTTGCTAAATAAAAAAATAACACATTTTTGTAAAAAAATATTATTAAATTTACTATGCATTCTTTTTTATTATGGTTATTAATATACAATCATAATATTTTTACGGTTCTGTTGTTAGTTCTGTACTGATAAGTATAAAGGATTTAAGTCCAAAATGTCGATTTTGAGTTAAGTACATTGTCAGACTCAGAAAAAAATTCTCTGTCGATTGGTATAAAGAATTTAAATCCATGTCATTTAGTGTTTGAGAAAATCCATTGGTAAAAAAAAGATTCAAGTCAGAAATTTAGCATTAATCTTTAGTATAAAATATTTAATTCAATTTTTCCCCTTTATTAAATGAAGGTTGACAATCGCTAAATGGTATAAAGGGTATAAATCAACCTAATCCCTTTCTCCTGATCGATTCTTCTGATTAGTTTTTAGTTAGTTTAACTTTATTTTTCGTCTCCTGAAAAATCAAGAATATGGACTTAAATCCTTTATACTTATCAGTACAGAGTTTATAAATGAAAATTTAATATCAATGTATTTTGATCTAAATCTTCACCCTTTCTTCTCCCGAAAAAAGTACATGCATACATGATTCACACACTCACAAACATATATAAACACATACATACGTACATAAAGTGCGGCCCACCTGAATAAAATAAATTTCCAGTGCAGCCCGCCTGAATAAAATAAATTTCTAATGCGGCCCGCCAAGTGTTTCGGGTTGGACAGGCCTGATCTAACCCATCTTTTGTGAGTAATTCCACCTGTGAAATTCCCATGTAGTTAGTTCTTAGCTACAGTAGTCGAAATAGAATATACATCACACCAATCAGATTATTTATTTAGGAAGGTCAAAATTATTTTAAAATATCATGCTATTGATGAAAACCGAATTTGAATTTTGATATTTTCCATTCCTTGTAGAAAAATTAAAATTCAAGATATATTTTTGAATTAAAAAAAAAAAAAAAAACAAGATTTTTTTTTACAGCATTTTGAAATCATACATACATAAAATTTTATGTTCCTTTGATATTAAACAACTTTTCTAAATTTTTTTATTCTTATTAAAAATATATAATTATATTCTTGTATTGATTACATTACTATATTTTATTGCTAATTTAAAGAAAAAGAAATCTAATTTCTATTCATATTCTTCAAAATAGTTGTGTATGAATTATATTAAAAAAAAAAAAAAAAAAAAATCCCAAAGCATATAAAATAAGTTGTTTTGCAAATTGTTTTAATGAAAATATGTAAAATGTAATATAATGTATTTTTCTTTTCAAGTTGTTTTTTAGTGATGATAAAATTATATCACACTTGTTAACACACACTTGATAAAAAACACCACTCATAAAACCCTATTTATGCGTTCTTAATACCCGTAAGTCGCAAAATACATCCATATTTATTATAAAAAAATAACTTTTAAGTATCTATTAAAGTGAATAAATTATATTGGTTTTATTATTTTTAGTAAACAGTGTTTTACAAACATATTGTCGAAAAATCTTCATGTAGTCACACAAAATTTTAAATTAAGCTATTTTTACTTTAAGGGGACAGACTACTTTTAAAAGTAAGAAAATGAAGAAAATTTTCAATCAGCTTTCAGATTTTTTTTTTTTTTTTAAGAATGAATGTAGAATCTTGGCTGGGTGTCTAGGGGTGGGGTAATGACGAGTTGCGACTTAGATAACGAAGACATTTATTACGAAACACACATACAATACAGGATACACAATGAAAAAATGATAATAGCAGATTTTCTATTATTAACCAACTGCTGGTTTCAAGGCTTAGCACATAACAAGCTTTCTTCATCAGTATAACCGTAACGAAAAAACATTTAAGCACCTACTCGTGCTTGTATTCACAAAAACACCTACGCGTGCTATCAAATAGTAAAATTGAAGTAATGAGCCCTCCATGGCTCTACACACTTATTATGAGCATTCTGTGCTCAAATTAGGAGACGATCAGCATGTCAGCCTTCGCGCTGACGGTCTCAACCGATCTCCACTGCAGCCAGATCCCGTCCGTCATCTCGTTCAAAGATAAGCATCAGAGACAGCGCCATCTGTTGGTTGTGCAAGGAACTTCCCACATGAATGCATGTACATTTTTTTTTTTTTTTTTTTTTTTTTTTTTTTTTTTTTTTGTGTGTGTGTGTGTGTGTTAACTAGTATGACATTACATACTTTATTAATTAAAGATATTATTTTGGTTTACTTTAAAATAGAAAATTATTTTTACTGCGGGTTGTTTTTTCAAAAATTAAAGGGTGCTTGCTTTTTCACTGCACGCATGGTATTTCAAAAATTATTTGAGATACTTAAATTTTTTTTCAACCATACATTTTGACATAATGAATAAAATGAACTAAAGATAAAATTTTCTGTTCAGCAGAAATATATATATATATATTGTGGAAATATAAAAATTTTAATGGTAATTTCATATTTCAAATTTAATTATTAATTAAAATCCATAGTATTAAAATAATTAAGACCTTTTAGTTCAGATTCTTAATTTGAATGTTTTGTTTCATTTAATGTAAAAATTATAAGGATAAAGAATATTGTAATTTGAGATATCCTGCGCGCAGTGTAAAAGCACCCTTGAATTTCTAAAAAAATAATCTGCAGTAAAAATAATTTTCTATTTTAAAGTAAATCAAAATAATATTTTTAACCAATAGAGTAATACCATACTAGTTAACACACACACACAAAAAAAAGGTTTTACATGCATTCATTCTTTTTTTTTTTTTTTTTATTCTGAAAGTTGGTCGAAAATTTTGTTCATTTTTTTTTTTTTTTTTTTTTTAAGTAGTCTGTCCCGTTAAATACTAAAGTTATGAATTATTTTATAATGAAACTCAATATTTACTTATATATTTGAAAAGATGTTTACATTTTCTCATAAAAAAATAATTATTATTATTTCTATATACATAAGAAAAAAATATTGGATTATTGAAAATTTTCGCCCTCCGGTTTTCGACAGATTTCCCCATTTTGAGATGTCTTATAAATGATTTGACCAAAAATCTGTGTATGTGTGTGTGTGTCTGCATGTGTCTCTATGTCAGAAAAATATTGCGGATAATGTTTTCTCACAAACCATAACAAACAGAGAAAAAAAAACATATTTAGGATGCAATGTCAACCAGGATAAAAATTTCGTGTAAGTAGGAGCATCGTTTAAGAGCAGATAATACCTAATCTCACCGACAGCCGTGGCCCATGTTATCCTGCGGGAAAATTTATTTCCATAATTACTGATTAATTAATGATTTTTTTTTTTTTTTTTTCAATTCCAGTTTCACAAAATTCATAATCGTTAATTTAGTACTTATTTTTCAAAAACTGATTTTTTTTAAATTTTTAATATTTTATTTTGCAGCTAAAAAATGAGAAAAATGCACTTAACGAAAATTCGCATTTTTGAACTCAAAATTAAAATGTAAAATAATAATAATCATAATAAATACATTTTTAGAAAAGGAGTACTAATTTTGCAGTTATGAATTTTCTAAATATGAAAACGGAATTTAAAAAAAAAAAAAAAAAAAAAAAAAAAAACATTAGGTAATGAGTAATTGTGGAAACAAATTTTCCCGTAGAATAACATGGGCCACAGCTGTCCGCGGAATTATATATTCTCCCCACTTAAGAGAGAATAATATCTAATCCCGCCGACAGCCAAGGCCCATGTTATTCTATGAGAAAATTTGTTTCCACAACTACTCATTACCAAATGCTTTTTATTATTATTATTATTATTATTATTATTATTGGGTTTTCACGTTCAGAAAATTCATAACCGTTAAATTAGTACTCGTCCCCCCCCCCAAATAATAATAATAATAATTAATTAATTAATTAATTAAAAAATAAATAAATTAAAAAATTAAAATAATAATAATACATACATATATATATATATATATATATATATATATATATATATATATATATATATATATATATATGTATTATTGAGTTTAAAAGTGCGAATTTTCACTAAATACATTTTTCTCATTTTTTAGCCGCAAAATGAGGTATTAAAAATTTAAAAAATAAATTTTTGTAAAATAAGTGCTAATTTAACAATTATTAGTTTTCTGAATGTGAAAATGGAATTTAAAAAAAAAAAAAAAAAAAAAGAAAGAAAAAAGAAAATGCATTAGGTAATGAATGAGTACTTACGGAAACAAATTTTCCCATAGAATAATATGGGTCACGGCTGTCGGCTTTACAGTTTCCCCGTCTCCGGTTACCAAATCCCATGTAACTGTATGGCAAAATTTGTTTATAGAATTACACATTACCTAATGCATTTTTTCAAACTCCATTTTCACAATCGACAAATTCACAATACTTAAATTTGTACAATCGTTTCCTAAAAATTTATTTTTTTAAATATTTTAATTTTGAGTGTAAAACTATGAAAAAATAACTACGTGCCTTTTTAGAAATTGTAAGAGTGAGAGAACAGCCTTAAGTAACCCTCCTCTCTTCCCTAGGAGTGTAAATTTTCAATATGAGTATTTTCTCTAAAGAAGTTGTCAATACTTTTAAAACGAATGGTTGAACCACAGACCTGTGATAATTTGAAACAAGGTTAGCGTCTTTTCCCCCCATACAATTAATGATGATGATGATGATAATAATAATAATAATAATAATGCATTTTTAAGATATTGTCTCTAGAACCCGAAATTATTATTATTATTATTTTTTTTTTTTTTCGGCATTTAAACTTATGATTTTCTGAGACGAAAAGTTTCTTTACTCGCCATGGATTATAATTTTGATAAATAATAATTTTAATAAATAAGTTACACTGCGTGAATTAGTTTAGGAAAATATCGAAGGAAATTTTTGTGATGGCCAATACATACTAATTTTTTTTTTTTTTTCGCTAAAAGTAGTGTATCACTTTTTGAATAAGTATGCGATATCGTTTTTTTTAACCGTGTTTCAAACTATTACACAATAAAGATTAAAACCAGTCATTGCTTATTTAATCAATTTATTTTAAATTTTACTTATTATAATGGATTTCTTAATATAACTTTTCATTTATTTATTTAATATTATTTTGTGATTTGCTCTAATTGCCTTGTTTGTTTACTAAATTAAGATGAAAAAATTATTACAGATTCTTAAATTAAGTAAATGTTGGAACCACTGTCTCTTCTGTTTGAAAGCGTGGAAAGTTAGTTATACTATTTTACGCATAGTTCTTCTAAATATTTATACGTGAGATTTTGGACTTTTGTGCGTAAGAAATAGTTGTGTTATTTGTAGCGATATTTTATCCAGTGACAGCTACTGTGAGTAAAATTTTACTGTGTTTAGCCTATTCAGAAAAAGACAAAGGTTGCGTTTTCAAGATGATGAAATAATTTATTGAAAGTAAGAGGAAGATACGTCGTAGAAAGAGAGGAAATATTAACCTACAAACAAACGAGCACAGTAATTTGTTTCTCTCATTTATTTCCACTAAAGTATTATTCCGCTGCAGGAAAAATATTCAATTCCAATATGTTTTCTTTTCCGCGTTCATTTGGAAGCTGAATTAAAATTAACACCTATGTTACAATTTTCTTTTTCATCTTATTTTCTACAATTGACTGATGAAACTCAAACAATGTGTAAAGTTCCTTACTACGGAGCGAAAAAGCATATAAACGCAAGTGCGCTGTTTTTCTCCAAACCCCATATTTTATTAACTTATAGAGAAATGTGCCTTATAATTATTCATTACATAAAACCTATTTTTAAAATTCGTTTTTCCATTCAGAAATTCCATGGCTGTTAAATTAGTGCTTGTTTTCCAAAAATTTAATTTTTTATTATTTTATTTTAAAGATGTAAAATGCAAAAATTCACCAACTGAAATTTTGCATTTTGCAACTTAAAAACAAATTTGAAAAACTAAATAATAATAATAATAATAATAATAATAATAATAATAATAACCAGGTTTTTTTTTTTTTTTTTTTAAAAAACAAGGATAGATTTAACGGTCATGAATTTCTTGTATGTGAAAACGGAATTTAATATTTAAGTGCAGTTTCCACTCAGGTTGGTTGGAAGTCGTTTCAAGCGGCGCTATTCAGAATCCTTTGACGTAGTCAAGCGGTTGGACCTGGTTCAAACGGTTAGTTCGAAGGGAGAAAGTCCCTGGCTCTAACCCCCAGCTGAGATAATTGAGGGGCCAGAGGCAGATATCTTTGTCAATTTTGTATGCTTTCCTTTGAAGTAACTGCGCAATCTGATAAAAAAAAGGCTACAACTGATGACAAGACATTTTGCTCTTTGTGTCGGGAGCGTGATTAATGGTTTTTTGAACCTCGAACTTCCAACTGCAATGGAAACCGGCCTTTAGTTAATAAGAATGGGGTACATTTCCGCATAAGTTAACATAGAGTTTGGCTAACCTTGACTCTCTCTGATGCATTATAATGAGAAAATAAACAGGCAAATTACAAAGTTTAGAATAATCCTTTCCATTAATATATAGCTCTTGTATTTGATTAATTTTTCCACGTTTCCCAAGCTGAAAGAATCGCATCTCCTTAATTACACTTAAGAGATAAAGGGGGATGAATGCTTTAATTTTTGGTATACCAGCTTTTATACCAGCATAAGGTAGCTTACCAGCCTCTTGCATATGCGTTCACAATCACGGTTAATTTTTGTGCAGATATTATTTTTAACAATTTACAAGGACTGTAATAAGATCGAAAAGTACCATATTACTGCGTTTGTTAATAAATGTGTTATTACTAAACCGTTTGCTTGATTTACGAGTACGCCGGTAGATGAATTTCTAGACAAAGTCTTTCACTGAAATGCAAACAGTCATACGCTCAGATGCTCAGAATAATCGAAATCACACAAGAAGTAAAATATCGTGCCGATTATTTTATCTATATCATCATCGCCATCACTATCATCAATAATAATAATAATTCAGAACCAAAATTTGATATACTAGAAAGAAAAAAACATTCTTATTAATGTTGCTGGGTGTTATATTTCTTTAAACATTGTAATATATTACTTTATTATTTATATAACAAGCACGATTCAAAGTTTTGTACTTATTAATCATGATATTGGTTTAAAGTTAAACAGTTTTATTTGAGGAGGGGGGGGGGGTTAGGATAATTTTTAAAAAAGTCCTTTCGAATCATTTATGTTTGAAGCCTGATAAAATGAAAATAAAATTTAAATTTAAAAAAAAGAGAAAATGCTGTTTATTAATTTTGATTTTCAAGAAAATCCGGTGATTTAAATCTGTTTTTCTTTCTTTTATCTTCTTTTCAAACTTTCTTTTTATTTATTTATTTATTTATTTATTTATTTTTGAGGAAATTGGTCAATTTGTAAATGGTAAAATGCTCAAATAGTCTTTATTGATTTTTTCAATACATCGATAACTCATATTAATATAATCTAATATAAAAATATGTAATACTCTAATATATAAGTAATAGTAATAAACAATCATTTTATAAAGCAATAATCCTATCAACAAGAATATTTTCTTTTGTGTTTCTACTCAATACGTAAACACTGGGATTTTGAAAACAAGTTTAAGTAAAATGAATGCAGAAATGTTTTTGATACGTGACACGTGTCAACTGGGCCTTGCGAAGAATTCTCAAATGAATTTATTTTCTTCACCAAAAATTTTAGTTTTCAACAAAAAGTTTTGAAATGAAAGGATTTTCTCAAAAAAATATTTTATTGCTAAATTAGTATAAATTGTGACATTACTATATGTAAAAATAATTGTTAGGCGTTTTACTATTTCAAAGTTAATACTAAAATATTTCGCATTTATTTAGGATCACCTGACTTCAATCTTATTATACCGAATGTTCATTTTAAGTAAAAGGGAAAATAAAAACTCTATTGTACTAATAAAGCATTTTTTTTTTTCTTTCGAAACTTAATTTCTGCAATGGCCAATTATGGAGAGTCAAGAGTAAAACGACTGAAATATTATTATTATTATTATTTTCCTTCTTAAGACCTTCTAATTAAAAAAAAAAAAAAAAAAAAAAAAAAACTTAATCTTTTAACGTTTACCATTTAATTTCTTTTGAAAATTGCTAAACTAATTTCAAAAATGGTATCATAAATATGCAAGAAGGAAAAAAAGTAGCATTTTTAATATTCGAGAAATCTTCGGTTTGAAACATCTGTAAGTTAATTTTATTTAATTCAAATAATATTCAATTCAATAAATTTAAAAACCTTGTAAGTAAACATTATAAACTACAAAAACTCATGAGAGTTGTTTCAAGTCAAAATAATAATCCAGCCCTTCATTAAATAAAAAATTAGACGCGAATGCATCACCAAACCAGCAATTCGCACTCGCGCCTACTAAGAAATTTCAAGGAGTTATGCCTTTAGTTTCCTCTATCCTCTGAAACATCTTTTGCTAAATTTTGGAGAAATGCTACAATCTACTAAACAGAGAAGAAACAAAAATTTAAAAATCCATCAAAACTAGGAAAAAATATTAAAAAATTGCTGCATAAAAAAATGTTAAATGATGTGAAATGTTTGGTTTAACTGCGAAACCAATAAACGTTAAAGGGCTAAAATATTTTTATTCTCTCTCTCTCTCTCTCTCTCTCTCTTTTTGGTTTATTCATCTTTTTGCTCTGAATTTAAGCTCTCCTTTGACATGAGGGTTAGATGAAACTGGTGATATCCCGTATTCTATTTTGTCATGTTTTAATGCTGCTCAATTTGTTTTGTTTTGTTTTCAATATCATAACTTTCTCAGGGTGTCGACAGTCGAAATTTTTCCCCTGATTCTTCTACCAGTATTTTTATTTCGGAATTTTTGATAATAAGTTTGCACAATTAATTAAGTAAAAAATTATATAAATATACTCGTGGAAGAACCATGGAAAAAATTTCGACTGTCGACACCCTGTTTCTATTTATTTCCATAGGCATTGTTGCATATTATCATGATTTTTTCTATGGTGCCTATCAAAGATTCCGACTCGGCTTTATAAATTGCATATGTAGCTGCGTTTATTGCATTTATAAATTTCTTAATTTAAAAGTAGGTTAAAACTGTATAATTTCAAATTAAGGTATACTATTAAAAATAAGGTTCAAAGTTTCACTCTAAAATATTGAGGCCAATTTGAGTTATTTTGGTGCAACCAATATTTTTAGATATCTGGTGTTAGTAATGCTTACTGGTAAAATGAAACAAATAAAATGGTGAAACTTACCAGCAAATTTAAAAAAAAAATATTGGTGTTAGCTAAATTGACATAATTTGGCACCCTTTTTTATGTAATGTTGAACTTAATTTTTAACACTGTGTGTTTATTTATTTATCCATCTATTTTTCATCCATTCATTTATTATTATTATTTGTTTGCTAATGTCAAACATATATTGTTTTAATTCTGGAATGCTAAGAATAGGTAAAAAAAAATATTTTGGGGCTATTAACAGAACTTATAAAAGAAAATAATAATAATAATAATTATTATTCTTAATTAAAGAAATCGTTATAGAGCATATATACAAACATAAAATAAAAAGATAGACAGTAAAAAAAGGATAAATAATTTCATGCTTGGCATAACAATAAAAAAGTATATTAAAATTTTAGAGTATTAACCGCAAAATCTTCTCATATGTGCGTCGCCGATTTCAAATATTGGCAAATAACTGCCACGCCACTTTAACAACCATAATTACATCGAATGGGAGTAGAATGGCAAATACAGAATCGAGCTTCTTCAAATTAACTGCAGGAAAATTTTTGTAATTAATGACTTAGTATTTTTCATTGGGTCTATTATTATAGAAATTTTCCCTGTTTCAGAACTTCCGTTTTCTTTAATTTAGTGAAACCTGTTGACAATTGCAACTGATTGTGTTACTCGTAACAACAAAAAGAAAGAAAGGGGAAATAATAATAATAATAATAATAATAATAATAATAATAGAGAGTATAGCTGTTCACTGTTCCGATTTTTTTTTTCGGGATAATTGTCACTACTATTTTCAAACAGTAATTTTAAACTTATTTAAACATTGATAAATATAATAAGTGATTTCTTTTACAAAATACTGGTGAGAATTGTTCCGAAGAAATCGGCAAAAAAGAAAAAAAAAAAAGTCAGAACAATTACCAACAGTGATAGTGAGGGAATGAGAGACCGAACCATCAATATTTCAAATATGCATTGCATGTCAATTATATCACTCTGCCATAAAAATTCATAGACAATCATGCCATAATTAGAACTAATGAAATAAATGAATTGTAAAATAGAAACTAGCTCAGCAAAAAGAAAATTTCTTCTTTAGATACCCACAGTTGCCAACTTTTAGGTTATTTTTTAAAGAATAACCACGGTGCTTGATTAACGCACCTGATCGAGCGGGCTGTGGGCCCGCCACGGCCCACTTAAGCCGCCGAAAACTTCGCTTTCAGTTAAAAAAATTTTTTATAAAAATGTTCCTGAAAACTCACTACATGAAAATTTTTTAGAGTAATAAAATCTACGGCAATAATGTTTTTGAAAGTGTTAAAAGGCGTCCTATCATTACTGAGATACATGCTCATATAATTTAATGCGTCATCAAATGTGTTTAATTTTTTCTGTTGGTATGATAAAACATGGATAGGGGCCCAAATGCGCTTTGAGACCCTACCTGTTGAGAGTCCTATGCTTTTGGCTTGATCAGGCTCTGATAACGACCACTATTTTCTAATAGTATTTTCTGATACAATTAATTGTTGATAATTCATAGAAAACTGTTACTAAAAATTTCTATTAATGGTTATATATACCCGAAAATCGAAAATGTTGGCAACTATGAATATCGCAATGAGGCAATATTATGGAACTGTATACATAATCTATAAAAGTATAATTCATTTAAACAGTTGAAACATGACGATTATAAAACACTTTCCAATATTTTAAGGCTATTTCTATGTTATTAAAATACAGGGTCTCTGGATCAAATGCAAAATTGACTGCTGAATTCTTAAATTTTGGCGACAATTCTTATTTTCCTGCGTATGGTGCACGTACATACAGGCTCACTGAGCACATGCACTGAGCCGACATACGAAAACATGGAGTTACCACACTAAAAAGAATAAGTTCTCTGGCATGCAGAACAAAATTCCGTAATTATAGAATGTTTCGAACAATTTATAAAAGAAATCTACCAGACGCTAACAGTATTAAAAAGGCGTAAAGAGTTTTTCTCTAAACTGGAAATAAACAGAAAGTGAATTGGAAGTGAACGTGGAAGTGTACTGACCTTTTTTTTTTTTTTTTTAACCTAAAACCTGTACAAGTCCTGTTATCTAAATTTCTGAGTGATTTTTCTTTAATGAAATTTCTGTTAAAGTTTAGGCCATGTGCTTGAAAATAATGTTTGCTGTTTGTTATGCAATATTGGAAATGAATTGTAGAAACATTTAATTCTTTACGGACTTTATTATTATTATATATTACATCATATATAAATAGAGGGGCGGATTTTGTTAAAGATATCAGATCATTTTATAATACCCCCCCCCCCCCCTTCCCTTTCTTTTAGTTAAAATCACATTTTGGGACAAAGGCAATTGTATATAATACTTTTTTTTTTTTTAAGCTTTTTAGTGGACTTCTTAAGCTTTTTAGTGCACTTGTGTTAACTCACAAAACCAATTTTGCAGTTACAGTTGTAAGATTACGGTAAAATCATTTTGTACATAAAATTTTGTTTAGCAGAAAAAGGAAGCCTTTTCAAAAAGCATTTTAAGATATAATGTTGATTTAATCAAATTATTTTGAAAAGGTCTGTATAAAGTCTACAGCATTACATGCTTTATGTAGTGTACATATACTTAAAAATTATATTACAATATTTATTATATATATGTTATGATTTATAAATGTTTGTATATTGAATAAATTAGTAAAATATTTATATAATAAAGAAGAAGTAACATAATTATTATATTAAAATAGATAAATGAATTGTAAAATACATTTGTTCGAATATTTTGTTTAATGTTTCAGATTCATAGTTGAAAAATCCTGATCTATTAATACGAATAAGAAAAATGCATATAAAAACACTTATAATATAATGATAACTAATTATTTGTAAATTACATAAATATGTAAAATATTTATGTGATGTACAAATATTATAATCATACTAATAAAATCCGATTGTATGTATGTCCGGCTACCTCCTCACGTACCGCTGAACCCAGAACAACGCAGACGGTACCAAAAGATGTGAAAAAAGCAAGATTTCCGAGTTGTCCATTTAAATTGAATTATTCCAATTATTTAAAAAGATAAATTAAAACCCAAAGCGAGTAAAATATAAGCAGATGAACGTACTGCTAAATGGAAAAAAAAAAAAAAAATTCTAACGCCAACTGCCTGGAGCGGTTTGGTGGCAAAATACAATCAGTGGCAGCTCGCCCGAGACGAGATTTTGATCGATTTCAATGGATATTTTTTCCAATAAAACGATGTAAAAATAGTGATTTTTTTTAAGTCGTTTAAATATAGTGATCAGAGAAGCAGGCAAAGGCTACTAGTTATTAAATTAAAAAAAATATTAAATTAAAATTTATAACTTAATTGTAAAATTAATTTTTTCGGTCTTTTTGTTTAATTCTTTAGATTTTTAGTAGAAGAGTCCATATCTGTTACAAAGAATGATAAAAGTGCCTACAAGAAAACTTTTGTAGATATTTGGATATAAATAGAAGAAATAAAAAAATAATCCGCAAGATGTATTTCCAGTGAAACCGAAGATTGTTTAAATCTCTATTCATTTGTATTTGTAACGACACTTTATCTAAGATTTTATGAAAAATAAATAAATATTTATAAAATAAAATAAAATCTTCGAAATATCTGCAATACTGCGAGGAAGACATCAAACAAACACTTAAACAAGATAGCAAAAATGTTTGTAGCCATTCATTTATCAAGTTTTCGGGATTAATATCGAAAAACAGAGCTTTTGATCTACTAATTTACCTTCAAGAGGTAAATATAAAAGTACTTGATTTTACAGCAGTTCGAAAAGTAAATAAATAGATAGAAATGCATAAGTTTTGAAATCATGTATATAACAGTTAGGTACTTTGCAAACTTAAAAATGTTATTATGTAAATTATAAAAACGCTTTATATTTATTTACAACTTGCGTTTTCATAGTGATTTATGATAAAGTTTATCGTCATGTGCATAGTTTATTTTAAATCTTATGTTAAAAAAAAACATTATATTTTAGCGTATTGTAAAAATTTTACAGCGAAAACATTACAGGTTTATATTACAGCTCCATCCCCCCCCCCCCCCTCTTTAGAAAAAAAAAAAAAACTTAAATGGAAGCATAAATATTTAAAAGAAAAAAAACTATTACCTCAAGGAACATTATTTATCAACACATATGGTCTTTCTTTTCTTTTTTTTTTTTTTTTTAATGTATAGAATACTATTAAGAAAATTTCAGAGATGTCATTCGTAGATTTTCGCCCACGCGAATTAAAGCAAATGGACTTTATAAGGTTGCGTGAGATTTTTTGCTTGGTAATAAAAAAAAAAATCTGGTTACTTCCTTTTAAAATAATTAGAAAATATTTTTTTCATAGCTATATGACTTAAATGGGTGATGTGTGATAAAACTTTCCGTAGATGAATCAGATTGGTTTGATTTAACAGACATCGTTGATCAGTTCAAAATAAAAGAAGTAGATATTTCGAGCTATTTTCCAAATCAATAAATTATTTTAATTCTCAGCAAAAAAAAAAAAAATTCTAGATCTATTATTGATTTATAATTTATTTAATAAGGAAAGGGCACGTGACGTCATTCGCAGTCGAATTATGGGTAAAGTGGCAAAACACTGGTATTTCCACCAATCCTGGTCGATCTTTTGCCACTCGAGAGTGGCAAAGATTGATTGACGGAGCGTTTGTTTGTAAACATGCCCTTTCCTTATTTATACAGTCGGTAACAAAAGTGTCCGAACACTAGCAAAAATTCCTATGTAAAAAAAGTACGCTTAATTCAGTTTTGCTAAATAAATCCTTGTCGAATCCTGTTCTTAGACTGACTAAGAGCAGGATTCGACAAGGATTTATTTAACAAAACTTTATTAAGTGTACACTTTTTACATAGGAATTTTTGCTAGTGTTCAGACACTTTTGTTACCGACTGTACATTTTGAAATTATTGAATTTAAGAGGACTATATTAAAATAATAATAATAATAATAATAATTATTATTATTATTATTATTATTATGACCCTATTGTAATAATTTTGCTGCCATTACACACACTAGTACATGCATTAACACAACATAATAAAAGAGAGAAAAGGAAAAAAGAAATAGCATTTATAATATGGAATGATGTATACTAAGCCAGGGGTCGACCAAAGTTCTAATTTTTAAGGCCTATTTTTGTATAAATAAATAACATATTTTTGTGAAATGTATTTATTTTTGTCTAAAACTTTCCATTTTAGGGGTTACTCTACACAATGATTAATATCGAGTTAATAGATTTCATTGAATCAAGTATAGACAATATAACTCTGAGAGGGTGGAAAATTTTTATAAAAGTACCATTTTTATAAAATGAAATTTTATGAAAGGGTTATTTTTATAAATTTGAATTTCGTTAATGGGCCCATTTTATAAATCTGAATTTTGTGAAGGGGCCCATTAAAGGGGAGGGGCCCATTGTGAAGGGGCCCATTTTTCTTGTCCCTTCACAGAACAAAATTTTGTGAAGGGACAAGAAAAAGGCTGCAATTTTTGCCTGGATCGACTTCTGTCAGCATAAAGGATAAAAAAAAAAAAAAAAAGGCAATGTGCATTAAGAGTTAGGTGAAAATTTTCGTTGTTAACGGCGTATTTAACAAAAATATCCGAACGCTAGCAAAAATTCCTATGTAAAAAAGGTAGAGTTAATACTGTTTTGTTAAATAAATCCTTGTCATGTTCTTAGACTGACCAAGAACAGGATTCGGCAAGGATTTATTTAATAAAACTGTATTAAGTGTACTTTTTTTATATAGGAATTTTTGCTAGTGTTCGGAGACTTTTGTTACCGACTGTATAATTATCAATGTTCAATTTTATCGGACTATAAATATGAAAAGACAAAAGAGCATATTTATTCGATGACTAGTATTGATTAAAATTATAAATGGTCTTTCTGCGGATTGTAATTTCTAGAATAGTTTCAATCAAAGATATTTATTTTATTTGTAATTTTTTTTTTTTTTTATTCATTCATTAATGTTTTGTATATTGTATTATTCATGCATTATTTACATTGTTCGTCCTAAATATTACATACATATGTAAATTTTAGCATGAACTCGCCTTCAAAAGCAACTCTGTATATTTTTATTTTCTTTCGTTTTAATGGATATAGTACCCAATGGCGACGGAACTACTATGTGCTCTTTCATTATTTGATATACTAACATTCTGCGTAGAGAATAACAGAAGAGAGCGTGCACAAATATTTTTTTACACGTATAAAAATCAAAGTTTTCATGCTTATCTATTGCAGGCTTGTTCTTTGTAAAATAATACTAATATTAGTAATTCAATGTAATATATAAAACAAAAAGTAAGCAAATTCTTTGCTGTCGAATATTAGGAATTTAGTTTGAATTTATGCCATTAGATAGCGCCACCAAGTAAATAATAAATTACAAAGTAAACTGCGAAAAATACAAGTCAAGTAAATATATATATATATATATATATATATGTATTACTTTTACCTAAGGAATGTGGATATTAAACGCTTTTGACCTAGTAATTTTCCAATTTAATAATCCATATCAGTATACAGTCGGTAACAAAAGTATCCGAACACTAGCAAAAATTCCTATATAAAAAAAGTAGAGTTAATACTATTTTGTTAAATAAATCCTTGTCGAATCATGTTCTTAGTGCTAGTGTTCGGATACTTTTGTTACCGACTGTACAGAAACATGACATATACACGTGTTAAGGAAATATGGAATACATTCATGTACATTTTAAGATTATACACTGTAAAAAAAAAAAATAACTATTATCATTTATCAGCTGCTAGAAACTCTCTCAGCTGCTAGAAACTCTCTGCTAGACACTCTCTGTGATTGGAGAAAATAATTATTTTCTCCAATCACAGAGAGTTTCTTGCAGCTGGTAATAGTTATTTTTTTACAGTGTAGTACAAATTAAAATTATCACAAATGTATGGTTGGTTGATTGGGTTTTACGTCGCACTGGTGCTGCACAATGGGCAATTGGTGACGGGCGGAGACATGCCTCCATGGAAGGGATCACAAATGTATGGAAGCATTCTACAGTCGGCAGTAAAAGTATCCGAGCACTAGCAACAATCCCTGTCTAAAAAAAGTACACTTAATACTACTTTGTTAAATAAATCCTTGTCAAAGCATGTTCTAAGTCAGTGTAAGAGCATGATTCGACAAGGATTTATTTAACAAAACAGTATTAAGTGTACCTTTTTGGCAGGGCCCGACTATGCTTTTTGTAGACCTGGTTGGCCCCTTTACCCTGCTCTAAAATCTCGCCAAAAGGACCCATTCTCAAAAACAAAATAAATAAATGAAAATAGTGCACTTTTTAAATTTTTCCTTCAATTATACCTTCTATTTCTTCATTTTTTTAGCAACCTTTAACAAAATCATTAGTTTTATGTTGAAGACAAACGGAAAACTGAAGCACATTGAGCAGCCAATGTTTAGGAAATTAGTCTATACTGACCAAATGTCCCCATTTTCTGGGGACAAATGGGGACTTCATTTTTTTAAGGCATTATTCTAAGTTTTAAAAAATTGTAGAAAGTAAATTATTAATCAATAATTCTTAGCCCTTATTTATTAGAAATGAAAAAATACATTCATAATTGGATAATTGTAGCATTTTTTAACGCTTCTCTATTATAAAGGTACTTTTATCTGGTCAGCCTAAATTAGTCACAAAATTTAGTAATTGCTTAAGCTCTCTAATAAAATATAGAAAGGAAAATTTAATAAATTTTTGTTTTTAATATACAGTCGGTAACAAAAGCATCCGAACACTAGCAAAAATTCCTATATAAAAAAGGTAGAGTTACTACTGTTTTGTTAAATAAGTCCTTGTCGAATCATGGTCTTAGACTGACCAAGAACAGGATTCGACAAGGATTTATTTAATAAAACTGTATTAAGTGTACATTTTTTATATAGGAATTTTTGCTAGTGTTCGGAGACTTTTGTTACCGACTGTACATATAATGAAAAAAAATTGTACTATTACTTCTCATTTTTTTTTAAATTAGGCCCCCTAATTTTGGAGCCCTGGGCCAGTGTCCCGTGCCATAATCTGGCCCTGCTTTTTGGCATCGGAATTATTGGCTAGTGCTCGGATACTTTTGCTGCCGACTGTATTTAAAAGTGTTGTTAACATTTGAATTAAGAAAAAAAAAAAAAAAAAAAAGAAAAATCTTTAATTACTAAGGGTTACATACAAACGGAACGCTTGCAATTTCGATGACGTAAATTTTGCAAGTTTTTTGCAAATACAGTCGGCAGCAAAATTATCCGAGCACTAGCGAAAATTCCTATGTAAAAAAAGTGCACTTAATGCAGTTTTGTTAAATAAACCTTGACAAATCCTGTTCTTACTCAGTCTAAGAGCATGTTTCGACAAGGATTTACTTAATAAAACAGTGTTAAGTGTGTTTTTTCATACAGGAATTTTTGCTACTGCTCGGATACTTTTGCTGCCGACTGCAGTCATACATTTGGAACGCTTGCAAACGGCTTTGCAACTGGAAGTGTTTCATTTGTATGTACCCCTAAATTTCTCAAAAACGGGATATTTGATACGAATTCTCTATGATGGCAACAACAACAAAAAAGTGGTCTGTTCCAAATCTTAATTCTAAAAGGAGTGTTTGTTTACTTTCTGGAATAGCAGAGAATGTTAGTAATATGGATACCCAAAAACACAATCCACCCATTTCAAGTTCAACTATAATGGTACCTTAGAAGGTGTTTTTTAGCGTTTTTAAAAAGCTTTCTTGTTTGTTAATGTGGTCAGTAAAAGGTAAACATTTTTAAGCTAAATAATATATATTTTTTTGTTAAAAAAAAAAAAAAAAAAAAAAAAAAATCATTCAATGCTTTTGATAATCAAAAGTAAATATCTAAGCAGGATGTTGCATACAGCATCAATTTTTATTTGTATAAAAGTCATTTATTTTTTTCATTCGTTATCGGATTAAGTTGTATTGAAATAGGTTAGAGTTTCATTTGTGGACATAAATATTTCTTTCTTTCTTTCTTTCTTTTTTTTTTTTTTTTGGTGTGTGTGCTTTTAATTGATTGAAAATTTCTAAAAGTTAATTTTGTTTCAGTTCTGCAAGGTTGTGTTTTGAATGGGGACGTCCATACAGAGGAAGCTGAAGAAATAGCTCCCACAAATTCTCTAAGCTTGGAACAACCTTCTAGGGAAGATAATTCAGTCCCCGATGAAAATGGTTATAGTGATTCCGAAGAAAATCTCTCCAGGTATGACGTTATTCACAGCTGTTTGATAAATTTTAAAATTTTATTTATTTATTGTTCCTCATAAATTTAATTTTTTAAAGCTTGAAACAAAGTTCAAATAAAATTAATCTAGCGAACAAAAAAAAAAAAAAAAAAAGGGTAACAGTAATTCTGTTGAAAGTATTTCCAATTTCTTTATATACATAATGCTCCCCCACCATTAGCTAATCCGATCCGAGGAAGGGGACTCTTGGGCTCAATCATCTTCACCATATATTACTGGAAACTTAACAAAATCTTGTTATTTAGAAAGTCATTTTGTGATCCCTCATAAAGGATATTTTTTAAAATTCTTATATCTACTCTAAATAATAAAAGTTATGAAATTTGGATAATTCTTAATTTTATTCCTGCGAAAATTAATAACTTTCACTATGGCATTTTTCACATTAGGATTCGTTCACATATCTACAGCGTTTTCTCCATCTGATCTAAAATTCTTTAACAAAAGATTTACACCACTTTCACAGATTCTGCTATCTGCAATTTAATAAAATCTTGCAATCTGAATGGAATATAATTTATTCTCAAGTAATTTTAAAATTTTCCTTTGTGTGTGTGTGTGTGTGTGTGTGTGTGTTTTTTAAGACCATTGTTCATTTATTGTGCTTATGAAATGTGTAATGAAAATGTCGTTCGGTTTCGATCAACTCATTTTTTTTTTATATCAAAGCATAACTTTCACTTTGGAAGGTTATTATTTAAAGTTCATCGAAAAAAATCGTGCTTTCGAATATTATGTGTTGAACAGTTGGTTGTACTGTGATCAATGCAATTCTAAACATTTATTAAAACTGCTCTTTTACAAGCAACGTTTAGAACATTAAGCTGTTGAATACTACGAATAATATATTTTCGTCCCATTTTATAACGTATTTTTTTATTTCTCTTTAGATCACAAAAATTTTTAATATAATCCCCGTTACCAAAATAAGTTATAATTTTGCTGAGCCATTGTAATTTAAAACAGCAGTTCAGCACTGGGTAATCCATAATATATACATCTACAATTTTCCCCCTTGCCTTCCCTCCACACATATCCCACGCTTACGTAGATACCCCTAAGATTAAAAGACATTATATAAAACTTTGAGAAAGATTTTCTTTTATCCTTTCTTCTTAAAATAGAAAGACCAACGCCGAAACGAGCTGTACTGTTTTTTTTTTTTTAATCCGAATAGAAAAACAAGGAAATTTTATTAATATAAGGATAAAAAAAATGATTTATTTTAACTGTTTTTAGAACCACCCCTAACTCCTCCTCAAATAAATGTGATAAGTCTTTAATTATAAAAGATAGCAAGTTGACGACGGTCCTTTTATCATTATGATGCAATTAAATTTTTGTAAGTCTTTTTTTTTTTTTTTTTAAATAGAAATGCTTTTGTACAGTAAAATATTAATTTTTGTTACTCTTTGGAATATGGATAACTCAAGTTTATTCATTTTACAAATGAAAAGGATTCAAAGTCGAGTTTGGAATTTAAAGATAAAAGAATCTGGGTAGTACACTCTTTAACCCCCCCCCCCCTGCAAGAAAAAATAAGCGGGAAATTTATAGACATTTTAATTAGCATTCTTAAAAACCGAACGATTCCCCACCCCCTCCTTTTTTTTTTTTTTTTATTAAAGTAAAGAATTTTCAAAATATTCTATAAAAATAAGCATTTTGAAATGGATTTTCGATCTGAACTACCTGGCATATTTTTGAAGCTCCCCCCCCCCCCCCCCCCATCCACAAAAATAGATAAATAAATATTTGGATTGCTTACAATTTTTAGAAAACTGCTGTAATTTTTTAATAAATTGGAAAATAATCTTTAGAAATCGACTCAAATTTTTTTCATTGCGTAATTCTGACGATTCTACGCTTTGACATCGCGAAACTCAACATACAGAAAAAATTAAAAACATTATTAGATTCTAATCGTTTTAAAAGTGTTTGCAAATTTCATACATTTTAAATGAAATATGATTTTGTAAGTATTTTACACTTTCTAATTGTTGAGCAGGGAAAACTATCAGATGAAAATTTTCAAAATAACTGGATATTTCCCTTCTAAGTCGCGAAATCCGCGGGATAATAAAGAGGCACTCCTGTCCCGATCACGAACATGTCTCTTCCTTACATACCTATTTTTTCTTGTTTATTAATGAATGGAAAACGTAACCCATTCTTCCCGAATACGACAATGGCATCTTTGGAGCTTAAAAATCTCTCTATAGGAGTAAATATCAACTTCATAAAATTTCATGCTTCCTAGTGTGGAAAATCTTGAGATAATTTTAACCTCATAAAAATATTAAGATTCGACTTTAATAATAATAAACAAACAAATAAATAAATAAATCGATTAGTATTTTTAAATATTTTAAGTTTCAAAAATGTGATTTTAAACTCAAATATTTTGGCTTATCCTTTTTCAAAAATCCTTTTTATGAACTAAATAAGTTCCTACTGTATAAGAAATTGAAAAGCAAAGTTCGATAATTGTGCATTAATTATTTTTTTCTGAATGTCCCTAAAGATTAACATAATATTTCACGAAGTGTTAAAATCACTGAAAAGAGTCGTTTTTAAAATTCCATAGTAACCATATTTTCGCTGCAATTGTTTGATGTATATTGATCGTGGTGATGTAAGAGTCTGATAGTGATGTTATTTTTGAAAGCCGTTTCTAAATTTCCTCTTGAAATACAAATTAAATTGCATGTTTTAAAATTTAATTTCTAAAAAAATATTAAAAAGAAAGAAAGTTTTTGAAAACTTAGAATATTGCAAAACACACCAATTTTCGAGTAGTACATATATATGTGTGTGAATAACAATATTTTTCACAACATTTCTAACATACTGGTATAAATATTTGTTCCTATATAAAATGTGAATTTCGCTATTAAAAAAATAAAAATAAAAATAAAAAAATAAAATGGAACATTCACTCTCAAATTTGCATCTATTTTTCAACTGAAATTATATTTTCTCCTGCTTAATTCATTTAACATCTTTATGCAGAATTTTAACGCTATTCTTCATTGCGAAAATCTCGAAACTAATCCTGAGATAAGTTCTGTAAAACTTAATAGATTCCCCCTATCCCACCTTATTTGTCAGGATCGCTTTTTTTTTTTTTTTGGGGGGGGGGGGGGGGGGCAAGAAAAAAACATAAGCATATTATCAGATTGTTTGTAATAAAATAATGGGCATATTTCATTTTTCTGTGAAATTGACCATTTGACACAAGCACTCAAATATATCCGAACAATCGTCTATTTGGTTGAGTCTTCCCCGCCATTCATTCTGTATGCATGTAGCAATTTTCAGAGTTTTTGCATGTTAAGTAGCTTCATCCCTGTTCCTGTGGGATGTCATTTTCGCTGTCAAAAACCTTTAAATGAAGAATTCACTCCCAAATTTATACTACTTTTGAATGCAAATTAGATTTTACTGCGTAATTTCTTTAATATCTTCATATATTTAACAAATTTAAAGCACTTTATATAGCGAAAAATGGGTCTTTTCTCATTTTAAAGATTTCTTTCTCTTTACAGCAATAAAATCAAATTCATAGTTTCGGAAGAGGACGATGAATTCAAAGACAGTATTGAAGAAACTTTTAATAGCATACCGTCTAAACATGCCTTAGATGTTAATAAATTTAGCAAGCAACCAACGCATTTAAGGTAAGTCATTTTAATGAGTTTTCGTAGCTTGTATATAAATGGAATTGATTTACTGATTTATGTGCGTATGTGAAAGGAAGAGGACTGACTATACTCAACGAAATCTACAGATTGTAAAATGTTTCAAGGTTCAGAAAAAAACAATCCGATTTCATCTTTTTACATCTACTACTTGTTTTCTTTTGAAAATTGCTAAATTAATTTAAAAATGCCTAATTAGACGCATTGCTGATTATAAATATGTTAAAAAAAAAAAAAAAAAAAAAAAAAAAAACGGAAAATTTTTGGTTAGAAACATTTTTTTTCTAAATCTAATTAAATTAAAAGAATAATTATTAATAAGTATCTTTGATAGTAAGTACAATAAATGACATTTCACAACAGTTGTTTGAGGTCAAAATATCAATACTGCCCTTCATCAGATGGAAAAAAAAAAATAGGCACGAGTACATCATCAAAGCTGCAAGGAAGCTACTCGCGCATATTAAGAAATTTAAAATGACTTATATCCTCTAAAACATCATTTGTTCAAAGAATATGTCTAAATGAAAAAAGTTATAGTTGAGTTAACAAGTAATAATTGGAAAATTTTGCGTCGAAAAACATTTCACCACAAGAATAACATTTGTGATTTGCATAATCTTTACCCTAAATCAAATATAATATTCTCGGCTATATTTTAAACATAACTGTTTACTTAATTTTCTTATGTAAAGAGTAATTAGTCTCCAATTAAAAGGAAGAAAAGAAATCAAAACCTGCGTATTTTTATATTAGTTCGACATTTACTTACTTTTATTTTTATTTATTTATTTTAATTTAATTTTTTTTTTTTTTTTTTTTTTTTTTTTTTTTACAAATTCAACAGAGCTGTATGATTTTAATGCATTTTCATGATTATGTGAGCTTCTAAGGTCGTGTAAAAATTTTGAAGCTGCACTGAGATTTTTTTTTTTTTTTTGAAGACATGCTTGCAAGCGTAAAATTTCCATTTTAAGAAAGTTATTTAAATTCGGGGCATTTAAATTAAAAATGAAAATGTGGTAGTTACATTTTTCCTGATACCTCAATATTTCTGACATAGTTAAATAAATCAGTGTCGTTTTTAGAATTGGGTTTCTTCCAGGACAGTGGAAGAAATTGGAAAAAAATAGGAAAATAAAAGAAACTGGAACAAACTAACAGAAGACAAAACATATGCTCAAAATTAAAATATGCATATTAACTATATATATATAAAACTCAAAGTATAATGTTATATCATATCTAAACTCAATAATCCAATCAGCATAAAAATAGTATTTTTATAAAAATAAGTTATTTAAATACAAAGGTGATTCAAAAATCAAATATGTCAAGCGTGATCCCCCACCCCCGCACACACTCACTTCTGATTGTGCACTTTTTTGCTTTCATCCCATACTATCTTCTATAGGTCTTTGTTTTTTTCTCCCATTTTTTCATTCATTCTAAAATTCAGTGGGATTACCTCTTTAAGGGTAGGGTGTTTCTGCCATTTCTATATAAAAAAAAAAAATCCTAATTTATATCTATATATATATATATATATTTATATATATATATATATATATATATGTGCGCGTGTGTGTGTACTAGTGTTCATATTTCAATGCTAATTTTAAAGGACTAATATTACTTCGCATAGGTACAATCTCTGATTATGTATCATATGTTCAAGTAGTAGAAGTTATAATAGTTACGCAGTTTTTAGCAAGAATATTTGCTCTATCAGATAGTAAGCAAGTGATCCATGCTTCTTACTACCAGTTAAAGAAATAGAAATGTTAAAATAATAAAACAATACTGGTTACATTAAAATTGATTTCTTTAATGATTTTTGAGGATTTTAGTGTGTGATGTGATCTTGGTTAAAATCTCATGTAATTATTAATTTAGCACATATATATATATATTTAAATCATTCCTTTTATCTTACAAAATTGTAACTTATAAATTTTTAACCCTTAAATGTATAGCAATGGTAGATCTGCATCATAAGTTTAAAACCCCATATCTCTTTATGTAGCAACCTTTGCACAGTGTTTATTATTATTAACTTTAATTTTACCAAAATTTTTATCGTTTCTGAACGCAATTAGAATCGTTGACAGTTCATTTGTTTTATCTATGAAAATTTTTATTCGTTGTCGCGCTATCTGAGTACAATTTCAATTCGGCGGGTGTTCCGAATTACGATTATTTATATAAAAGTAATAAAAACATACAGCAAAAAATTGTTTTCGGATAAAAACAAGGTAAGAGTAGCGAATAATATTTATATTTTTGTATATACTGATAAATTTATGCAAGAAAAATGTAGCTACCTTTTTTTTTTTTTTAATGTAGAAATGCATTTTTATTTTTTAATAATCTAATGTTTATTTATTATTGTTATTATTATTTGTATTTTTCCCATTAACTACACCCATTTTCTGGTTGATTTCAAATTTTATTTATTAAAAATAAAATAATTACGCATTTAAGGGTTAAAGAAAAAGTTTCTCCCAGACTGTTTTTTCCGCTTTTTTTTTTTTTTTTTTTTTTTTTTTTTTTTTTTGTTTCCTTTCTATCGCATAAGAAACTTGCCAACCCTGGTCAGTTTATCCAGAATGTGAAAAATTTTCGAAATATGTAAAGTGCTCAGATCATAGATTTTTTCACCTTTTAAAAAGTAATATTGACATTTTCAAAAAAAAAAAAAAAGTTTCATTTTCTGTAATATGCATAAACTTTTCTTTAGCAAAGAGTGCAATTTAATTTTTCTATATTCTAAAGCCAGTACTACATTCTGAGCCCTTTAAAAATCTACCCAAATTCTTTGTTATTTTTATTTCAATAAACACTGTTACTCGTAAATAATAAAATAAATTAAAGCACAATTTTCTACACCAATAGTGCAGTTTTTCATTCATATTCCATTTTAATAGAAAAATTGCTTCGTTTATCAGACACATATCGGTTGTATACAGGTGGTTATAATTAAACTTCCGCTACAAACGGCATCTTGCAGCTAAAACAGGCAAGCTGATTGTCATCAAATTTAGTAAAAGCTGTACTCAATGAATTAAAAAAAGAAATCTTACAAATGTTCACAAGTTTGAGTTTTACGGAAAATACGCCAAAAAAAGATATTCATACCAAGGGTCAATCCAGGCAAAAATGAGGGGGCAGGGGGCCCCTTCACAAAATTCTACATATTAAAAAAGGCCCGTAGGCAAAATTAAAATGCATAAAAAAGAACCCTTCACAAAATTCATATTTATAAAATCAGCCCCTTCACAAGATTTTATCTTCTAGATATGATTCTCTTATGAATTTTTCCATGTTTTCAGTACTTATAATTTATGCCTATATTTAGTTCAAGGAAACTCTATTAACTTTATAATGTGCATTATATAGAATGGCTATTAAAATGGAAAGTTTTACACTATATATAGTGCGACCGCGGAAACTTGGCGTGTGAATCACGGGGTTTCTGACGATTCTATTCATCAAATAAGGTGAGAGGTAATGTTTCTATGGTAACACAACCAGTGTTGCATGATTTTACGACTTTTTTATTCAATGTCCACCATTAATTTTTAATTTAACGGTTGCTTAGTCACTTGAAAGATTAATCGTCTATTATGTATTTCCAATATCGCTTCTCAAAATTATTAATGACTATTGAATAAAAAAAAATCGCAAAATCTGGCAACATTGAACACAATCAAGAGTGGCTTCCAGATCTGGCTCTGTTAACCTTTTTTTTTTTTTTTTGTGAGAAATTATAATTTGAAATTGATAATAAACTTTATGTGCGGATGTTTGAGCATTAAAATGTAGTAACTGAACTTTTAAAAAAATTTCGGCAATCCAATAAAATTTAAAAACGAATTTCATTTAAAAAAAGAAAAGAAAAAAGAAACTTTAGCTGTTTAAGTAAAAGAAATGATTTTTTAAAAATAACATTTCAAAGCACAATCATCGTTAGCACGGGGGGGGGGGGAGAAATAATAAAATTAAACTTTAAAAATTAAATATATATATAATATATATATATATATATATATATATAAGTAGTGATCTGTTTCTATGCTGAATAAAATTAACAAAAAAGTAAAATAAATTAAATTAAAAATAAATTAAATTAAAAAACTAGTATGTTGTGGCCACCACAAGACTTTCTTCTATATTTACCTATACATATTCAATCAGTAACAATATTAAAAAAAAAAAAAAAAAAAAAAAAAAAAAAAAAAAAAAAAGTACGATTTTTTTTTTCTAAGTTTTTTTTTTTTTTTTTGTTAAAAGTGAAAAAAATCGATAACTTTGTTTTAAATTATCACAGATTTATAGTTCAACCATTCGTTTTAAAGGTATTGACGAGACCTTTCGAAAGATACCCATCTTGAAAATTTATCCCCCCCGGGGGGGTACTTCCCCCCCAGGGGGAGAAGCGATGCCCCCCCATGCAGAAATTTTTTTTCCTAGTTACATACTACTATTATCAATAATTCATATTAATTTTACAATCACAAGTTTAAAACAACTCTAATTATGCACATTTATACGAATTTTTGTCCTATGCTGCCATGTTAAAAATTTAGATAAAATGCTATCACAGCGCCACCTGTTGAGCTATTGATCCCCAAACATAATCAGCACCAGTTTATGTCGCGGACCAACTAAACACCAAGTTTGGTTAAATTTCGTTAAAAAAAAAAAAAAAAAAAAATTGCGATATTTTTCTAAGTTTTTTTTTGTTAAAAGTAAAAAAAATCGATAACTTTGTTTTAAATTATCACAGATTTATCGTTCAACCATTCGTTTTAAAGGTATTGACGAGATCTTTCGAAAGATACCCATCTTGAAATTTTGCCCCCCCCCCGGGTGGGAACTTCCCCCCCCGGTGGGGGGGCAACCGATGCCCCCACATGCACAAAAATTTTTTCCTAGTTAACTACTACTATTATCAACCTGATCTTTCGAAAGATACCCAATGTGAAAATTTACCCCCCCTGGGGGGGTATTTTTCCCCTAGGGGGGGGAAGCGATGCCCCCCCATGCAGAAATTTTTTTTCCTAGTTACATACTACTATTATCAATAATTCATATTAATTTTACAATCACAAGTTTAAAACAACTCTAATTATGCACATTTATACGAATTTTTGTCCTATGCTGCCATGTTAAAAATTTAGATAAAATGCTATCACAGCGCCACCTGTTGAGCTATTGATCCCCAAACATAATCAGCACCAGTTTATGTCGGGGACCAACTAAATACCAAGTTTGGTTAAATTTCGTTAAAAAAAAAAAAAAAAAAAAAAAAATTGCGATATTTTTCTAAGTTTTTTTTTGTTAAAAGTAAAAAAAATCGATAACTTTGGTTTAAATTATCACAGATTTATCGTTCAACCATTCGTTTTAAAGGTATTGACGAGATCTTTCGAAAGATACCCATCTTGAAATTTTGCCCCACCCGGGTGGGAACTTCCCCCCCGGTGGGGGGGGCAACCGATGCCCCCACATGCACAAAAATTTTTTCCAAGTTAACTATTACTATTATCAACGAGACCTTTCGAAAGATACCCATCTTGAAAATTTACTTCCCCGGGGGGGGATTTTCCCCCCCAGGGGGGGAACCGATGCCCCCCCCATGCACAAAATTTTTTTCCTAGCTAACTACTACTATTATCAATAATTCCTATTAATTTTACAATCACAAGTGTAAAATAACTCTCTTTATGCCCATTTATACGGAATTTTGTCCTATGCTGCCATGTTAAAAATTTGCATAAAATGCGATTACAACGCCACCTATTGAGCGAGTGATCCCAAAATCTAATCAGCACCAGTTTATGTCAGGGTGCAACTAAATACCAAGTTTGGTTAAGTTTCATTCATTGGTTCGTGAGATACAGCGTCCACAAAAAAATGATACAGACAGACAGACAGACAGACAGACAGACAGACAGACAGACATTTTTTAAAAACTATTAATTCGTGTTCTCCATATCCCAAAACATGTAAATCCATCAAAAAGTGGACTTCGAAAATTTTCGCGAATCCAATACTTTCTCTATATTACATATAGAAGAAAGTAATAAAATTAATAAAATTATTACCATCAGTGTTGAAAACATGAATGTATAATCGTTAATAATTATTATAACATAATCATTAATAAATATAACAGCTGTAATAACAGTAGAAAGGAAGAAGTGTAACTAATTATAATTTAAACTACTAAACTAATTTAATTACAAAAATAAATAAATAAATAAAAATAAAAATATATGTGGGCTTAAGTATAAAAAAAAAATATATATATATATACATTTATGGCTTTAAATAGTTACAAAAAAAATAAAAAATAAAATCAATGACTGGATCCTAGACCCTTCAAATAATCTACATTGTTGAGTTTGTCCTTCTTTCCCCTTTTGAAATACACAAATATACATTTCTTGTTAAGTTCGCCCTGATGAAAAATTTTCATTACGAGTTTTCCCTGACAACCATCTTTTATTGAGTTCGCCTCTGTATCTGCGACGCCTCAATTGTTCTGTCTTCTCCGGACTTTATTTTTTTAATATTTATTTATTTACTTCAAAAAGCTTTAAGATAAACGAAAAAAATTAAGGATTCAATAAATTTAAATATTTGAAACACTTTTTAAACACAAAAATTATAAGCAAAATTTAAAGGTTTTATTATTCCGAATAAATCAGATCTGAATTAGACGTCACATATAGGCAGGGCAGGCGACAGGTAAGTCAAAAAGACTCGTTTTGAGAAAAGTACTGTCGCCAAGCGTTATGTGCGTTTAGTATTTCGTAGCCTCTTCTGGAAAATAAATGATTCCAAGGTCGTATGCCACCTTTTCGTGGTCGCAGAGTATATATAATGAATTTATATAAATAGAATTATAAAATTGGATTAATATTATATATAAATAGGTAAAGACACCAGTGCTCGTCACCCTTAAAATCTGCACCAGTGTTCGCCACCCTCACAAAAAGCATGTTAAAATAACCTTTAATTAACATCTATGGATTTGAAACCACCGGCACTAGATTCCCTAGAACAGGAGAATCTAGCTCGAGCGGATTCAAATCTATAAATGTTAATTAACGGTTATTTTAACATGTCTTTTGTTAGGGTGACGAACACTGGTGCAGATTTTAAGGGTGACGAACACTGGTGTCTTTACCTTATATAAATATTTATAAATACTTATAAAGTCAAGAATACTATGAGCAGTATACAACTAGTTCATTTTTTAATGCGACCAATTATATTAAATAATATTCTTGAATAACAGGTAGAAAAACGTTCAGTAAATATAACAAAATTGAAAATAAAAATTTAATTTATTAAAAATATATATAAAATTAGCATAATAAATAGCAGAATTATTGAATTTTTAAAGATATAAATATAGCATATTAAACAACAGATAAAATTGAGATCTGGATTAAGTAATATAAAAATACAGCATAATAAATAGCAGAAAAAATTGAGTTCTGAATTTAATAAAATAAGATATAGGGATTGTATAATAGTACATATCTACGCAAGTCCCAGGATAATTAATCATAAGCAAACCTAAATCTAGTTATAAAAAATAAAGAGCTTAGTCACAATCGAACGAACACCAAAATAAAGTAAAACCAAAAGGCAATTAATTTATAATGTTAAAATGCTAAAAGTAATTTGTTGTGAAAACAATGCAAGAAAAGGAAATTCAACCAAAAAGAAGATAATAGATAATATTTTTAAAAACAATAATACAAGATTGTTGAGCAAATTGCAGCTTAACCAATCATTTAAGGAATTGGTAAGGGCATATAAAATACAGTACAGTAAGCAGAATTTTGCAAATACGAATACGAACATTCCAAAAGATTCGCTCTATATAAATATATATTCACAAAAGTAAATGAAAATGTCAGAAAATTCTCACAAAAATGGGCCCCAAAAATTAAACCCTTGATCGACCCCTGCATTCGGATAAACACTTTTGAATATATATTGATTAGTTTTTGATCCCGTGAGTACCATTAAATTTGTTACATTTGCCATTATTTTTTAAAAAGTGCCAGCTGGTGGACAGTTTTTAAACTAGAGAAGAATTTAATTCCTTAAGTGCATCTCATTAAACACCAAATTTGGAGGAAATCTGTTCGCCTCTTTTAGCTGCAGGGTAATTTTTATAGTGGGAATTTAATAACTACAGTGTACGTCGTTTTACACATTTTTTTTTTTTCTAAAATTCGTGTATTTTCTACCTTAATCCTTATATCTCTGTTCCTCTGTTAATAATTTTCCTAAATTTAATTAAAAACTTCTTTTAACCCCTTACCTGTCGACGAAAGTTTCCGAGGCTCGTTTCAAAGTGCCACCGTTCTCATTCAACTCTGAAATGAGTAAGTTTTTCAAAAACACTGTCAAGATCACTTTCAAGGTTATGTTATTGCACTGTCAAATGGTGTCAGTAATTTCACTGGTGGTAGTACAGTACAAAAGACCGTATTTCAGAAAAACGTATATATACGCCAGGGGCAATTGAGGGGTTAATTACGATGTATTTAGTATTCGAAGTCACAGACAAGCAAATTTCAAACGATCATTTCAGATTTTTTGTAATTAAATACCAACCTGTTTCATTACAGCATAGGCGCGAGATGTGGATTATTTTCTAATTTCGCCCCCCTGCCTCCCTTTTCTTAAAGCTGGTAGACTGGAAGTTCCTAGTTCTAATCTAATTTAGGTTGCGCTAGTTGGATTAGAGGAGAGGAAGAGGAGAGAGCCATTCGAAATTTTCTGTGTTTTCTCTGAAACTCGCGTGAATACTGTCTAAAATCCTCTTAAGAAGAAATATATAAATTAAATACAGTCTACCCTCGTTAATGTGAACACGTTCAACGTGAATTACTTTTAGCATGAACTATTTTTCCATACTCCATTCCCCATCAAAACGATTACGAACTGTAATGTTTTTTCACCTTTTAAACTTGAATTCGCTTAACACAAAATTTCACTTTTAAAATGAATTAAAATGAAAATTATTAGAATTTATTACAATATGAGATTAAATAATTATAAGATAAAAAAAAATTATATACCATGTTTTTAAATAGCTTAAACTTCTCTTTAAAACGCATTAAAAAGCTCCAATAGGCAGGTAATGGATTTGGCGCCAAATTTGACAACTTTTTGCCCTTGGCGACTTTTGGCGAGAAAATTCTTATTATCGATATTCCAAAGATGGACGTTCTAATGTGATTGGTTAAAGAGTTACCGGAAATTTGAATTTAAAAAAAAAAAGTTGGTTTTAAAAATAAAATATTAATCCTTTCCGAACAACATATATTTGCATCATGAACTACATTAGCACTTTATCATTGTGTAGAAAATCTTTAAAATGATAACGACGTCAATTTTTGCCAAATGCATAATTTAACTTTTAACAATTTTTTAACGCTCACGTTTAATTAAATGTATTTATTTTTAGGTCGAAAGAAAATGAACTCGTAATTTTTTTTTGGCAACAAATTATAGTTAATATTTTAATGGCTATTTTTATTGCTATTAGGAGCTTATCATTTTCACATTTTAATTAATTAAAAGAAAACTATTCGAAAATTCGAAAATCTGACTTCGAAGTATTGTGTTGTCACCGGGTTCTGAGCTACTGTGACAGTTTCAAATGTCTAGCTAGTCGGGAAGTTAGTTAAAAATCGATTGCAAGATTTGTCCCTGACAAACACACAAGAATCGAAGTTAATAAAAACATGGTAAAATAGAGCTAAGCACTGGAAGATAGTTTTTTTTTTTTTTTTTTTTTTTCTTTTAACTTCACAACTTAAAAAAAAAAAGATTTTATAATTATGTAATCTTTAATCAAAATTGTATTACAGGAAAAACAACTTAGTTCACAGATATATCTTGTCCCTGTGCTCAGAAGACCACCAGCGGCCGAGCGGTTTTGCACTCAAAGCTGGTAGACGTGAGGTGCTGGGTTCGATCCCAGGTCGCGCTCGTCGACGTAGCCGTACGGAGTTTTCCGTGTTTTTCCCTGAAACTTGTGTAAATACGGGCTAGGGCCCCTTATAAAGACCCCCACGGAGGGCAACTCCCTATCCGGCGTAGGACCCTAGTGCAGTCAATCGGCCTTAATCCTAATACCATACCATACCCTGTACTCAGAAGGCAATTCTCACGAAAGAAGTTAGTTACTTCACAAGCTGACAATCCCGATGGCTCTTTCTAAATACACATTTCATTTCCCATTCATTCTTGTAAATTCCTCTAGAGATATATAATATCATTCTTAAAATTAAGTGCCAAATTTTGACAAGAATATTTATTAATGATTTTTAAGAATAGAGGTAACTTGTTGTATACTAAATAAATTTTATACAAACCGAAAAAGAATGATAATTGTTACTAACGATGAAGTGGAAACAGTATTAATTAGGTAGATGAATGAAACACGAAGTTAGAATTTTCTCATTTTCGAAGCAATTTTAAAGGAAAAATCTGATGCCGTAGGCTTCAAAGAATTTTTATGTTTATTTGGACAGCTCCAAAGATGTTAAAACAGAATTTTTAGCAAGAAAAGGATGAGGGTCCATAACTGGGGTTTATGGACCTAAAATTGAGGAAAAAATAAAATTGATCACACATGTGAAATTTATGAATTTAATTAAATTAAAACATGTATATTTTAAGTTTCAATAAATATTTTTTTATTATTCCAATAGTTGTTCGTTCCTAGGAGGCCAAAAATTCAAAAGTTTGCATTTTTGGCCAAAATTACCCCATTTTCAGAGACTTGACCTACTTTTTTTAGATGAGCGCAAAGGAGTAACACTTTATTTTTGAAATATATTATGAAGTGCATTATGATGTAAATTATACATAAAGATAAGTGTTACTCCACTGCGCTCATATAAAAAAAGTTAAGCTTACAAGAAAAACACAACATTGATTACAGTGAATACATTATGCATACGCTACCACTGCACACTGGTCTGAAAGAGATGAAATTAATGAAATGGAATCTATTTAATCAAATTCCATTTAAATCCCATTTTTGTTACACTAAATATACTTTAATAAATATTTATGTGTATTTTTATCTTTACACTTTAATCTTAAACAACATTAATAAAGGGTTTTCCATTAAGAGTGATACAATTAAAAAAAAAAAAAACTAAATTATTCAGTGAGACACATTTTTTTTTTTCTTAATTTTAAAGCTTACATTATGCCATTAAGTATGAAAATAATATCGTTCATGTGAGCGCCACGACTTCTCTGTACATACCGTATTCTGTCAACCCAATTTTCCATCACTCTGCTTTCACATAAATTTAGTTAAATTAAAGTTGTATTTCACGAATAACACGTTCAGTGTTGGTTTTTAATTGCTCAATTGCTATTGGATTGTCACCATAAACTCGTGACTTAACATATCCCCAAAGAAAAAAAATCACAATCGATCAAGTCGATTAACTGAATAATGCCGTCCATGAATTCTTCTCAAATTTCTCTCAGTATTCACATATGAACACTGATTTTGATAAAACAATTTAATAATTTCGAAACGTTCAAGCGTGTATCTTTGCATGATTAAATGGCATAGCATGCTAAACACAAATGACACAAGAAATGTCAAAAAATAATACGCAGTGTTGCCATTCTAACCATTTAAAATTGTATCATCCCTATTGGAAAACCCTTTATTTCTAGTGCAGATAATAAAAATCTGCGACATTTTAAAATCTGTAACTCCGCCTACGGTGTTACTTTTGCAATCGATATACGACAATATTTCTTAACCCTCTGACTGCCTTTGAAAAGAGAAAGATTGAATTCTTTTTTTCTTTTGCACTCCACAATTGTTTCAATGTACAATACTTATTGAAACTTGAGAATGTAACTGTGTGCATATAATTATAATCCTTAAGAATATTATTTAAGATTTTCAAACTTTAAAAAGGAGCGTAATTTCATAATTGTATAATTTTGAATTTTAAGTGCATTCTAAAAAAAAAAAAAAAAAAAAAAGGGGGGAACAGCTCAATGCCCGGATACTTTTGGCCAAATTCGGTGCATTCGTTTTATGTAATTAAGGTGGTTAAGAATATACACAACATTCATTTTTCTACAATTAATGTACAGTCGGGGAAAAAAAAAATACGCAGCACTCGCTGTAATTTCATTATTAATTGAAGCAGAAAAAAATAATAGACACCATTCAACAGGAAATTAAATGCACTTTCTGAAAATGTTGTCGAATTTTGAATTAGGGGTTATCTACATATTGAAATGAACGCCAACTTTGATTTTTTCAATAGCAACACCCAATTTTGACTTCATATTCGAATTTGAGAGTCTGGCAGTGCAGAAAAGTATACTATTTCTATACTTTATCTTTAGTCTTCATAGAGTTATAATCAAAAATGTGTTAGGGGGTTAACCTTAAATGTAGAAAAATAAAATTTATTATCCTACTAGAATTAGACAAAATTTTACTGTTTCACACCGGAAATATTTCAAGAAAAAAATATTTATAAAAATAAATAAAAAAATTGACATCTTTGCAGTACCTTAATTATCCTGAATTCAGTTTTTTGGATCATGCGACGCGGTAGAGTCTCAAGTGACGCAAGCGGAAAACAAACGAACGCCGCGACACTCAGCGGAAACGGAAATATGTATATACTTCAGTACTTTTTTAGATAGCTTTAGGTAATTTAAATACATTACACTTACGATTGGTTAGCCAATACTCTTTGAAAAAGTGCAATATTTTTCAATAAAAAAGTGTCTATCAAGGATATATTGATCACCAATAAAGCTTAAATTTTTTTCGTACGTGTGACATAATATACGAACTGAAATAATATAGCTGACACCTACTACATTTTTGTACATCGATTAGCAACGAAGTTATGTTGAGTGGTGCGTCCCCCCCCCCCCCCCCCCGCCTGTACAATTGATGCAAATACTTTGATTAGAAACAGTATATAGATAACCTATATTCATTTGTAATATAAACATAAATACAAAAAAATTATGTTCTAAAATTATGTAACTTCCAACAATAAATTCTACAGGCAGAGCTTATATTTAACACTATGCAACAATGACCGTGAGCGGTTACGCATTCATGCTGCTATATCATATTTCATATTAGTTATACTGAATTTTTGGAGCCGATTCACATAATTTCTTGTTTATAGTGGTCAAACCACTCATATAATAAAATAGGGACTTGATATTCCTCAGGGCCGAAAAACCCTCTTATGGACCTTCATCCTTTGTGGTGAAAAGGCTGCAGAAAATAAGGCAACAAAAATTTTTGCTACACACGAATTGGAATTCAATTTAAAGAAGTATGCTTTAGCAGGATATCTTCAATACCGATAAAACTGCTTTGTTTTGGAGTTCACATTTTTTGAGAACTTTAAATAAAAAAAATATGTAGTTTTCCCCATGGAAGTGTAGCAAAGAAACGTTAGCCTTTTTGATTGCTATTGATATGATAGGGAGTGTCTTAATCCTCAGAAAAACTGCAAATATCCGCATTTTTTACAGGAATTTACCAGTGATATGCGATTCCACAAAAAAAAAAAAAAAAAAAAAAAAAAAAGTTTATTACCGCCAATTTGTTCAGTAAGTGGTTCAGTTAAGCAAATGAGCAACACATTTTAATGAGAAGGACGAAATATTAAAATATAAGAAATTTTAGCAAAATTTGAAGAGTTGAACGTTAAATTTTACAATCAGCTCCCTTCTAAGGGGAATATATATATATATATATATATATATATAAGAAAGTGCTGTAAAATTCAGAGTGTCGACCGTTTATTAAAGGTTACTTTCCTTCTTCAAGAAGAAAATCATGACAGATTTACTGTCATAGCTTTATTTTTATGGTCAGTGTTTGGAAAATTTTTAACGGTCATTGACCGGCAAAAAGTTAATTTTTTACAGTGTAGTTTCATTTCAGATTACAGTACTGATTTTGACAAATCAGAACTTAAAGCAATTCAGTTAAAATTTTTACCAGAAATGACAACTGCAAAATCACAGCCATGTGATTAAGGTATAAGAAGCTTACTATAGAAGAGATTACATCTTTTTCAAGCAATTTCTTCCTTTGATAAAAACGTGTCATTTCCATTAATTTGTTGGAAACGGTAAACATACTCAAGTTTACAAGAAAAGAAGTATCATCCAATTCTATTGAAAATAGCTTCTGAAAAACATGATGTTTTTAGAAGATTCGTAGATTGTTACTGATAACATGAACAATATTTGAATTCCCATAGGGATCCAGGTTAAGGAGGTTTGACTATGTATATCCATACTTTTTCAGCAACAGTAAACAAATGTATCCTAAATAGAATAATAGGAATTAGCGATGTTGCCCTTAAAATGATTCCATGGGATTCCAGCTAACAAGAGTTAAAGACCCAGACAACAATTACATAATTAAATGCAAAACTGGTGTACAAACGATAAAAAGATAATAAGACTTCTTCACACACCATAAATTTTAAGCCAGCACAACCAGTTTCGAAAGGACGTAGCCTTCCTTCATCAGGTGCAAAAAAAAAAAAAAAAAACACGTGTTTTTTTTTTGCACCTGATGAAGGAAGGCTACGTCCTTTCGAAACCGGTTGTGCTGGCTTAAAATTTATGGTGTGTGAAGAAGTCTTATTGTCTTTTTAACAATTACATAACTTATCTTTTTTAATTAATTGAGTGTAATATCTGTCCCATGCCAATCGGGGAATAAAATGATAAAAGTGTTATTTAACATTAATAAAAAAAAGTTTATTAATGAAATATGAGCATTTTTACTAAATAAGTTTTAACCGCGCCAAGATCTAATGAAATTTCAATTGCATATTTTAATAGCCAAAAGTATTGAGTTATTTAAAAAAAAAAAAAAAAAAAAAAAACTATATAGGGTGTATTAGTAAAAAAGCTCATATTATTAGATATTTAATATTTTTGCATTCTGGTTGCGATATGCTGTGTCTAATGGCAGTACGTTAAGTTTCCTTTAATACCCCGCGTGTTATAATTAAAAAAAAAAAAAAAAAAAAAAAAGTTAATTTTTTTTAAAGAAACATAACTCCATGAACATCTGTGTTAGCCTCATAGAAATTTATGCAGACAATAAGAAGAAACCTTATAATCACATGCTTCAGCTAGATTGCATTTCAAGCATTACTTTTTACAGGGTGATCCCAAAGCTTTTCATTTTTCTTTAATTTTTTACTGACCCCCCTTTTACTTTATGGGCAAAACTTTCACTGAAATATATTGGGGTATAACATTTTCTTTACACTCCTGAAATTTCAAAATGATTCGTCCTGTATTTCTTGAAATATTTGAAAAAGCATCTGAAAATGCCAGGTGGTCATAGTAATTTGCCCGTTCAGTGTACATGTAAAAATGCAGTAGATGTAACTTAATGTAACCCTTCAGATCATGAGTTTTTTTTATAGCAATAGCATATTTAGAAAAATATTAAATAATAATACCTAGTATTAGTACGAAAATAATTTAAAATCGAAAGTGTCCGGTAATTTATGGTATGGTAATGTATTCACTGTTATGGATTAAAGATGATTAATTAAATTATTTTCTCTTATTTATTAGACAGAAAAAGGCGAATCAATCCAAAATGTTGCGCAAGTATTTCTCTTTCACAGCTATGCAGTTAAAAATGTTTAAGGCAAAATTATTTTATTTATATCGAGATTGAAAATGCTCAAATATTGAGTAAATATTTCTTTCTCGCTTCTATGCAGTGAAGATATAACTAATAAAAAAAAAAACATTTTATTAATGAAGAAGCGTTACTAGATCTGAAAGAAAGTAGTAAATTATTTTATCTATTAATAAACCGAAAAAGGCGAATTAATCTGAAAAATATATGGTAAATATCTTTTTCACTGCTATGCAGTAAATATGACTAATTAAATTATTTTATTTGTTATGAGATCAAAAAAGCGAATTAAGATAAAATGTTGAGTAAATATTTCTTTCTCGCTACGATGCAGTTAAAAATAATTAATCAACGGAAATATATTTTATTAACATAGAAACGTTATTAGATTTCGAAGAAAGTTTTAAATTATTTTACTAAAATATTAAAAAAAAAAAAAAAAACTAATTAAGGGGTCCTGGACACCAAAATTGACCAAAAAAAGGAAATTTTTTGTATTCTTCAAAAAAAAAAAAAAAAAAAAAAAAAACTTCACACTTTTCTGAATCAAATGCCGCAAACCGCATGTTTCATTGGCAAGTAGTTAAAAAAACATAGCATTGTTTGTATTATTATTATTATTATTGCTATTTTTCTAATTTTTGGAAACAGGATTTAACCTGACAAATAATCACCTTTTAGCATTTCAGCTAAAATGCCTAAAAATTATTTTAGTGTTTTCTTTTCTTTCTGTTTTTTAGTTGGTGTGTGTGTGGAAGAGGGGGGGGGGGATGTATAGATTTCATTACTTTGCCAAAACTAAAATCTAAAATTAAGCATTTTAGAAAATGCATTTTAAACCTTGGTTGTAAATATTTAACTTCAGTTTACTTCTATATCTATTTACAATATCATTTGCCTGTGTAGATATGAATATTGGATAAAATTATTATATTCTATTTGATGCAGTATTAAATATATCATCAAATTTTATTAATTTTAAATTTAAAACTGCCATATCAACTTTGTACATATTAAAATATATGACAAACATGCATATACTGCATAAATATGTCCGTTTTGAAGCGGATTTTTTAAAACCTGAATTCCTAAATCTTATGTGCAAAATTTCAGCCATTTATCTCAGAATGGAATTTTTCATGATTTCTAAACTTTAAAAAGTTATTCTTAAAATTCCCTGCGAGAGATACATGGCTGAAATTTTGCACATGATTTCTGTAGTGCATTTTTAATAAATTGTCTTCTGGATTTTTAATTAGGAGCAAAAGTTTTTTGGTAATCCATGTCGAGCTAAAAGTTAAATAAGTACTTTTTTCAAATTAATATTTAAAAAAATTATTATTATAATCAGAAATCCTGAAGACAAATTGAAGATAAATCTTTTCTGTATATAAGGGTGAAATAAGTTTTGTAAATTGAACCATTAGTTCATGAGATATAACAAATTTTAAATTTATCAAAAATTTTAAATTTTAAAAATTTTATTGAATAATTTTAAAGATTATTTCTTTCTCAAATTCATCGTCAAATAAGCTTCAATTTCAGAAAAAAATAATTACTACAATGCATCAATAATAATAATAATAATAATAATAAAAAGGGTGTCCCAGACCCCCCTTAATCTAGTAGAATGTTGCGTAAATATTTCTCTTTTTACTGCTTTTGCAGTAAAGATGACTAGTGAGATTATTTTCTTTATTACGAGGCTAAAAAAAAAAGCAAATTAAGATGGAATATAGAGCAAATACTTCTCGCTGCTATGCAGTAAAGATAACTAATGAAAGGAAACATATTTTATTAATATGTGAATAATACTAGATTTTTGTAGGAAGATTTGTTTTAAGAGACCGTAAAGGCGAGTTAATCTGAAATATTGCGTTGAAAGAGAGAATTCATTATTTTATTTTATTTATTGAAAGGCTATTGTAGTAGTAAATATTAAAGAGAAATATGTACACTATTCATGATTTACGCGTATTATACTTCGTGTTTATTTTCAACATATTCTGAAATTTGTCGTACATCTATAGTTAAAAGATTGAAACAATTACTGACTTACCTAAACATAGAATGTTTCTAAAAATACATATTTTTGGTATAGTATAAATTAAATAGTGGGCTAAAAATGTATTCAAAGATCACATAAAATCCAAATACTGTATAACTAACGAATAACATTCATTCCATGAGTTGGCTATTCATTTCACTGAATCTTCTCAAATTAAATAAAAATGAATAATTTAGTATTATCTACCTAAACATATCGCACCGCAAGAAAACTGACACAATTCGAAAATCCAGTATTTGAGAAAAATTACTTAAAGAATACGATAATGCATCAGCTGACCTAAAATAGATCAGAAACAATTGCCTCTCAGGTGAATAAATTGAAAGATAGAGATGTGACGCTTTTCGTGCACGTTGGGGCACTTCGTACATATTTTTCAATGACATAATGTCACTTTTTGACTTGGCATTTTTCTTGTTGGGGTGCGATTTGTCAACGCAAAATTCTGGATCATTTCACCCTAGAAAAAAAAAAAAAAAAAAAATAAAATACATATATATATATATATATATATATATATATATATATTATTTAAATAATTATTTAATTTTTATTGTATTTATTAATACTTATTATCTCATTATCTTTTGCGATTTACTTTAATAGTTCGTAATCAGTTCATCTTATAACTCTAGGATAGTAAAAATTTAGAATTGGAAAATTTTTAGTAAATTGATTGATAACAATAAAATGCCGCTGTACAACCACTTATAAATAATATTACCGTCTATCATCCTTCACAAACAGTCTTAATGGGGCAAAGTCTTTGTTAATTCTCCCCCTGAAACGCATGCGCTAGGCATCTGCTTTTTATTTATTTTTTTTCTGAAAATTTCCCCTCTAGCTAACTGCAGCTCTCTCACCGTTGTGTTTTCAAAATGCTACGGTTGTGTGAATTCCCGAGATGTGTGTCATTTTGGCGACGAATGGCGAGAGTAAAACTTTGTATTTTTGCGATAAAACTTAGTTCAATGTATTCTATGCTTCTCTAAATATACACCACCTCTCACCAAGATTTCATCATGGCCGAGCTCGTACAGGAGCGAAGGCGTGTACGAAGGTAAATATTCCTTAAGTTTATTTTATATTATCTTATTTTTAGAGAATCTCGTGTTCATTTACACGCATCGAGGGTGAAGCGACTTCGTTTCTTTCTTTATATATGTGTTTTCTTGACATTCGATCTCAATCTTGTTGTTTTTAAAGGATCAGGAGAGAGATATTAAGAATCGATTTTGTTACTAAGCCTTTTTAACCTTTGAATCGTTGTACAGTTAATTTTCAGCCAAAGGAGATAAATCTGTCTGGATGGAATTCTACAACCATCTGATATCAATATTTGTACTAGATAATTTTATAGACCAGAACTTATAATACTACTGATATACTAATGTTTCGTAGATTTTCGTTAATTGTGTGGAAAATTAAACATTTTTTTTTTTTTTTTTATTAAAAACAATTTTGTATTTTCAAAGTTATCATCCCTAGTTGTAGAAAAATTTTCCCTGTTAATTCAAATATATATTTTATTATTATTATCAAACTCTGTCATTTAAAAATTTTAAATAAGTTTTTATTATGTTTAAAATTTTTAAATATGTTTTTATTTTAACTTTTCATGTGTTAGACTTTCTATCACTACTCAGTTCTCATACAAAATTATAATTAAATATTTCAGTTGTTTATTTTTAAACACGACTGCTGTTTGTAAAATTTAATTTTAATAAACTTTAAATTTTCTTATCTGATCGGTTGATGAACTAAATGATTTTTCGCGAAGATTAGATTGTCAATCCATAGTGTTTTGACTTCGAATAAGGAAAGCTGAACTTTCCGTCTGACTGATTACGGAATTAGCAAAACAAAACAGACGCACATGTATTAGTTTCGATATTATACAGGGAAACATCGTATTTTCCCGCTTTTTTTCTGAAATCAAAAACTGGTTTTTTACATTGTGATTATTAATGGATCACATGAGATTCTCGTAATATCGAATTTTGAATGAGCGTTATTGATTTAATTTTGCATTAACTTTTTTTTTTGTTATTTTAAGTTACTTTCTTTACCCCAAAAACTATTACATATTATATAATTTAATTTTTAATTCCTTTTTTAAATATTTTAATAAAGCTTGAAATTTATTAGTTGTAGTGATAATCGAATGATGATTGTATTCATATCATATTTTCCCTTTATTTTCCTTTTTAATTTTTGTTTTATTCCAATGAAAGATGGAGTTACTGACAAAATTAGGACAACTAGTATTTTACAATATATAACATTTTGTCCTCAGGCATTGCTAGGACAAATCTGACATACATCTGATCCATTCCCTCCAATTAATACTTGGTAAAAAACTAAATTTTCTAGTAACCAGGGGGGAAAATATCGTGACGGTATCATATATAAATTTAGATTATTATTATTATTTTAATGAAGGAAATATTCAGTGTATGAATGGATAATAAATAGCTATTATAGTAATAGTAGTAAATAGCATAATTGTAATTACCTTAGAGATATTATAAATTACCTGAGTGATTAAAAATTATTTTATTTATCTATAATTTTAGCTTGTAATTTTAACATTAAAAAAAAAAAAAAAAAAAAAAGAAAGAAAGAAAAGGAACGTATTTTAGCAAAGATGATTTCTTTAATTGTCTAAATTTATAATCAAAATCAATACGAATCGAAAGTTTCATCAGAACTTAATACAATTATTTAACTTCGAAAAACGGATTAAAAAAAAAAAAAAAAAAAAAAAAGTATATAATATATAACCGATGAAAGAAATTTTTGTTACTTGTGATAGATAAAATCGTCTGTAGTCAAATAATAAACTACATCTAACAACATTTTTATTATACCGACGCAAATAAATAAATAAACAAATTTATTATTTTGTATACTATTTTTATTTAATTAATACATAATATAATGTTTTCGTGAAATAAAATTGTATTAAATAAGTATTGAAATTTTCTTTTGTATGATACAGTGTTTATTTGCTATTTTAGTGTCAAAATGAGAAAGTTTTATATTATGAAAATGTTAGTGGCGATTTTAAATAATTGATCGCTCAGTGGCGACCTGCTGACCATATTTAATTCCTAGATAATCCTAATATCAAAGCATATAATCCTAACATCAAAGCATATCTTAATATCAAAGCATAGAATGTAGGCAAAAGTGATTTCTATAATTTGACGTTTATTTTCTAATGTTAGGATTCTGTTGTTGATATATCAGTAAATAAATCCCAGTGTAGACTATCAATTTAAAAAGTGACAAAATTTCGATTTTTAAAAAAATATATGTATATAAAAAAAAAAAAAAATATTTTTCCTTCTGGCGTAGCCAGACCCAGCCATATTCCATTTGTTAAATAACTAAATAAAATATCGAATGCAGACATTATTTCTTTTATCAGTTTTTAAGATGCTGTTATTAACTTATTTCTTCGTAAATCTCTCAGCGTAGAATATTATTAATTTTTTAAATTGAAAATTCAATATTAAAAAATAAATTAAGAGTTTTAAAATTTCTAACTAATGACAGTTTAGATATTTTTTGAAGATTCCGATGAATTACTTTTTCGTTTATTAAGCTGTTCTATTGGATTATACTTTTTCCTAGTTAATTTTAAGACAATATCTTTAAATTAATGATATCGGTGACTTTCATAATTCTGAAAGTAATGTTTTTCAATACTTCTTTCGCATTCCAAAGCTCTCTTTCTGTCGACGTTTGCATAATATTTTACTGAAATCACATTTTCACTTGCACAACATCTATGAATGAGCCTTATAGAGATTTATTGTCATGAATAAGTTTTTTTACTTATCTTTTCGCCTTTTTTTTTTTTTTTTTTTTTTTTTTGGGGGGGGGGGGGGGGAGGACAGTGGTCAATTTCTTTCAGGCAAAATAGACCAAATGAAACCGTTTTGTGTTTATCCCCTTCCTCATTTGTCAGCCCCAAAAGTAGTCGAGAGGTTCAGATCCTGAAGCTGGTAGAACGGAAAGTGCCGGGTTCGATTCTAGGTCACGCTCGTCGCCTTAGCTGTTCGGTATTTTGTGGTTGTCTCTGAAACTCTCGTAAATACGAGCTAAGGCCCCCGTAGAAAGACCCCCCATCCCACTGAGGGCACTCCACCTATGCCTAGGACTCTTGTGTAGTAATTAGGTCTTAACACAAACTTTTTCTTTGGCATTAAGTTAAACCATTTATAATTGCAAAAAGCAAATGGAATGCGTTTTATATTTTTATCCAAAATTAAATTTTGTTAAAAGAAGAACTTTGATTTTTAAAATCTGTAATTATTTTTCTTTTTTAAAAATATCTTTTGATTAAAAAAATAAAAATAAAGTCTTTTCAAACGTGAATATTGTGATGCCATAGTTTTACAATTTTTTTCGAAAATAGCTGTAAGAAGGAAAATTTGATCGGATACATGATATATATTAATAAAACTAAAAAAAAAAACAAAAAAAAAAAAACGTACATACTAATATAAATAAGAAATAAAAAGATTGCTTACTAAAATTTTTATAATTTTTCAAAATTTTACCTCAAAAGCTTGTGAAACCTCTGGCCGGCTCTTATTTATCTGGTAGAATCAGTCTCAGTACGTAAACAGAAAACTGCTTTACTAGAGAGATTACCTTTCCTTTTTTATAAAATGTTATGTTTAGCATTTTCCTATTGAACGTTTACTGAAGTACTAAATGAAGGTAACTATCTTCAAGATGAAGTAAATTGGGATTTATTCGACCGAATGTCGGACTGCAAAATTTTTCCATGATTATCTGTACATACGCAGACTTTTTTTTTTTTTTTTTCCTTAAATAATAATTTAAAACCTTGTGGAAATAGAAATTTTCCATTCAATTAAATGATTTATCAGCTATTTTACAGCGCTGCTTGATTATTAATATTGTAACTTTGATGGTAAATGTAAATTTTTGGTAAATTTTAATTCTTTTCTAAAATAAATAAAATAAAAATAAAATAAACACTATTTAGCAACTGTACACAAACTTTTTCGACTCCTTGTAGACTGATATTTTAGATTATATTCTTAATTTCAAAAGTTTTTACATTTTTATTAATTTATTTTTTCAATGAGGTTTTATATTTACTATTTGTTTTACTTAAATTTTAAGAACTATTTTTTAATTGCTAAATCAGCTTCATTTTATATAAGAGCTCTTTGAAAGCTCAAAAAAGACTTCAGTTTTTAGACTATTAACTATAGAAAGTTTTGACATCTGACTTGTCTAACTCAAATATCGACTAATAGAATATTTTTATACCATTTTCTGTCTCTTCATCGTTATTTGAAACCTAAGAAATATAGGGTTTCTACGGTACCTGGAATTCAGGTAAAACCTGAAAAATTCAGGGAATTATAAAATTTATTGCAAAAACAGGGAAAACTTAGGGAATTTACACACACACACACACACACACACACACACATATATATATATATATATATATTGGGGGGGGGGTATAAAAATTTTTCAAAATAAAATTCTTATTTCAGTTTATAATTTTAAATTGTTTAGTTTTATAGTTTGAAGAAACATCTTGTTTTTTAGTGCCTTATAATGAAGGGGGGGGGGGGGGGAGTTCATTATAGCTGGATAAAATTATTTAATAAAATTAATATATTTTGGATATGATCAATTGATTTGTTAACATGTTAGATTCTAATGCTGCTTGATTGAGCGTCATCTCTTCATTTTTGAAAGAGAAAGGGAAAATTCAGGGATTTTTTTCTCCCCGGAAGACTTGTGTAGCAACCCTAAAATGTCAAATAATAAAATAGTTGATGCGTCTGAAATGTTGATGACTAAAAATGAAGATGTGAGAAACGTAATTTGCAAAAATGACATAACTTTATAACGTTATACATGTACTGTAATAATTAGAATTATTCATATGCCCAAAACATAAAAAAAAAAAAAAAATCAAGTAAAAATCCATGAAAAATTTTATTTATTAATATATTTTATCGTACAAAATACATATGCATACATGTGACGTTCATTTAGAATAAGCAGTTTTTACGTTATTGATATAAACTTAAATAATCTGGTGTGTCACCCACACGACTTTCTCTTACCCTGAAATTTAATACTATAAATACAGGTTGCAGATTAAAAGGTAAGATAACGAGTACTGTTATGTAAACCTGTGTTAAACAATTCATATTAGGCTTCTGAAGAGTTTTATACGATAATTTGTTCGGTGTGAGGGGAGCTACCGCCCCCCTCAACCCCCGTTTCATTAATGCACCTACATTTATATAGAATTTAATTCGGTTATTAAAACATAATTTATTAAAATTATTATTAAAAAAAATTATCTTTTATGATAATGCAGACGATTTCCATATTAGAGAAGTAGTGTAACACCAAATATCCAAAAAAGTCCATTTTATTCTCAAAAAAAAAAAAAAAAAAAAATCGATAACTTTGTTTTAAATTATCGCAGATCGATGGTTCAACCATTCGTTTTAAAGGTATTGCCGAGCTCTTTTGAAAGATACCCATCATGAATGTTTACTCCCCTCGAGGGGGGACTTCCCCCTCAGGGGGGAGGCGAGGCTCCTACATACACAATTTTTTTTTTTTTTTCAGTTAACTATCTCTATTACAAAAAATATATATTCGGTTCATTTGGTTTAGTGCAGTCTATAGACGTTAAACTCTACTTACCTGCAATTTCCCCCATAATGTATTAGAATTCTCTTGATTGTCCCTGTACACGAACCATTTGCTTGATCTTAACGAAAAGCTTACTGTAGCATCCGTATATGATACACATTTAGAATACCAAGTTTGGAATGTCTGCTACTATTTGTTCTTGAGATATGCTGATAACAGACAGACACACAAACCATTTGCTAAAAACATGATTTTCGTATTCAGGAGACCTCAAAACGTGTAAATATAACAAAATCACACTTTCGAAAATTTGACCCAAAAACAATACTTTCTCTACCTTATGGGTAAGAGAAAGTAAAAAAAAAAAAAAAATATATATATATAAAATAAATATATATATTAAATAGTTTTATAACTTGTCAGTGTAATAAAAAGCCTAATTTTAAAAATATCGGGTAAAACAGGATTGGTAAGGTTTTGGGCTTAATAATATAAAGTATAACAATTTTTTTTTACTGCACTGTCCAAAACAATAGTTTTTCGAAGCGTTATATTTTATAAAAATGATGAAAATACTAGGAAAATTTACAAAATAATAATTATGTATGCATATACACATAATTATCGTTATTTTGCAACTTTTTCAAGCATTTGCGGGGGTTATAAAAGGGAATTCCTCATAATTTTGGCTTTTGACAGTTTAGGACACTTTTGGACGGTAAAACCACCTGTCCTGTCCAAAATCAGTTTCGGATGTCCTAAATCCCAACCTTAAGGGTAAATGCACCAGTAGAGGATATTTTAAGAAAATTTTCTGGCCATTTTTTAATGTTTTTTTATTTTAGAAGTTGTAACTAAAACCAGCGTTTGATACCTGTCCATGACTGTACTGTGAAGCATTTTTCCGCTCGAAAAATTAATTTTCCGTAGAGATTTCAGGGTGTTTAAAAATAAATACATTAAATTAAATAAAAAGATTTGTTTTATTTAAATCAGATTTTTTTTTTTTTTTTTTAATTTAAATTTAAATCATTTTATTATTATTATTATTATTAATAGCTTTTATGCCATATTTTATTTAAACGAATTAAATTATAATCATAGTATGTAATTTTAGTTCTTTTGAAATAATATATATTTACTAAAAAGTCTATATTTAAATTAATATTAATGAACTAGTTATATTTAAAAGTGTTAATATTTTTCAGTACAATACAATTATAACACATTTTTATTAAGAACACATTCAGGGCTGAAACTTTTCAGGAGCTACATACACCTGAATTCAGAGTTTTCGAAAAATTTGCTGTCTCTGAATTTCATAATGATTATTTTGTTTTTTTATAGAAGTTTCTCATTTTGAATGCATAATTTTTTTATAATACTCTTTGAAACCACTTATTATGGATATAAATACATTTAACAATAACCATATGATATGTCATAAATAAATCTTTCCTCATCATTTATTCTGCAGTCAAGTAGAAGTTATAAGGTTTTTTTACATTTTAGGTAGTTTCATCCCTGCACATAGTAACAAGTAGTAGTATCATGTGTGATATTATTGTCATGATTCAATACTTACAAAAATAAGTCTTTCTGCTTTATTAACGCCTAGTTTATTTCTCAGTTTGTTGTGTATGAAGCTCAAAAATCCTTTCAATCCAGCAGATGCTGCTTGTGAAAAATACTTTTGATACTGATTCTATGATATTGCTATCATACTTTTATAAAAATAAATCCGATTTTAATCAATGATGATTAAAATCTTTGTCACCTTGCGTTAAAATAGCGAACACATAAAAATCCAATAAGTGGACAATTTTTCTCTTCCAATAGTGGACACTTTCGATTTTTTTTCAGAAAAGACAAAATAAAATGCGAACTGATTGAAGATGTATATTAAATTAACAAATGGTATTTTCTGTTTCAATAATGCATTAAAAAAATGAAAAAATATCTAAACTTGTATTGTAAATTAAAAACAAATTATATCTGAAAAATTAACGACTTTTAATAATACATTTTTGTTTAAATGAGTTTTAATTTGTAAATAACACATTAATCACCCCTTGTGTGATAATATTATAAGTATCAAGGCTAACCAATCTTTCTTCAAATATTTGCCTGAATTCTGCGTGTCATAAATAAAGAAAATAAAATAATAAAACGTCGTCTTAAATTTGGGGGAGGGGAAGAAAGAAAAGAAATTTTTTATGAATTATGTTAGTAAATATTCCTCTTATGGCAGCGTTAGCGCTTAAGAGGGGACAATACCTAATCTCGCCGGCAGCCTTCGCCCATGTTATTCTATGGGAAAATTTGTTGCGACAATTTCACATTACCTAATGAATATTTCTTAATTCTGTTTTCGCAGTCAGAAAATTCATAACCGTTAAATGAGTACTCCTTTTTGAAAAATTCATTTTTTTTTAAATTTTTACATTTTAATTTTGAGTTCAAAAATGCGATTTTTCACAAAATGCATTTTTCTCATTTTCTAGTCGCAAAATGAAATACTAAAATTTTAAAAAATAAATTTTTGGAAAAGAAGTACTAATTTAACGCTTATGAATTTTCTAAATGTGAAAACAGAATTGAAAAATATTCATTAGGTAATGAGTAATTATGTGAACAAATTTTCCCATTGAATAACATGAGCGAAGGCTGCCGGCGAGATTAGGTATTGTCCGCTCTTAAATAGTATTATACATTTCAAGTGCTTAATATTAGTTACGGACAAGACTTAATTAAGAAATATGAAAATATTCACTTTCCTTTATATTTAATTTTCTTTGAAGTAACTGCTTATGGCAATTTTACAATCCAATTATTTGATACGAAACTAAATTTCATATTAATTTGATGCTATGTATCAAAATTGAAGAAAATCCATATTGATCTTTTTATAATTTAATCGGAGATTTTTTTTTTTTTGTAAGGGGGGGGGGTCACTGTGTCAAATACAAAAGACAAGATAAATCTTGTTCATATTCATTATCTTGCAATCATATTCATTAAAATAAATTTAAAATCTAAATAGTAATACTAAAACATTCAATTAAGTAATTTTATAATAAAGTCAGACATATCATCTTAAATTGCTTTTCACAATAAACATAGATTAGTCAAATTGTCCACAACTGTCAAGTTTTATCAAATCACATTGTATTATAAACAGATGAGTTCAAAGTAAGGTTAACTAATTGTTTCGTAAATGTTTGTTTATTGTGACGCGAGATCATTATCTTAATAAATACATTGAAGCATTTTCAATGAAATTGATACTCGTTCCACATTCTAAATTTAGGAGAGTAGTGAGTTTAACTGTATTCTACTGAACCTAACCTTAAAACTCAAATGAGCCAGTAATTGATAGTGCTGCACCGAGCAGCACTTTGCCCGATTAACCGAATATCGAGTACTCGGACGAGTACCCGTATACTGAGTAGTTGTAAGAATGAATAATTGATGCACACATGAAGAATTTTGCACATCTTGAAAGTATAAAAAAGCCTTGAACACAGTGGCGGATTTAAGGGGGGGGGGGGTGCTAGGGGGCTGAAGCCCCCCCCCCCCCCCAAAACACTGACATTCACTATTGAATATTGCAATTGTAAATTTTTTATTGGTCTAGAATAACACTTTGAAAAATCTTAGCCCCCCCCAAAAGTCAAGTTCTGGATCCGCCACTGCTTGAACACGAAAATTCAGTTAAATGGCAAACAGCGTGTTTTCATGAAGTGTTTCAGAACTTTTGTAGTGTATATATACAATTAGCTTCATTGCTAAATTCGATACTTCCAGCTAAGTGGATTACTAAAACCATAATAACTCATAATTATATTCTTAGTCTTTCTCAGATGCGAAATTATCATGCTCAGTTAATTCTTAGAGAATATAAAAGTTCCTACGCACTGATTCTTAATTTAAGATGCATGAAATTTATATATAAAAGGAGAACATTAAAATAAATATTTTATCATTTCAAACATGATAGGCTTCATTAATTTTCAGATCCTAGAAGTGTAAAAAGATGGTTGGTTTTGGGCCATAATTTGCAAAACAACTGAGATATATTTTTAATAACATTTTAGTGTATTTACTTTTTTTATAATAATTATTATTTTTTGAATTCAAAATCAATCTTTTCTTACAGTTTTAAAATCTTTTCTTACTTTTATCTGCACAAATGTGTAACTAAAATTTTGTGTTAATATTACATGAGAGTTCTTTTTTCTATAGTATTTTATTTTTGTCTATTTTACAGATACAGTTTTATGTACTAAGTTTATACAAAAAATTACATATTACATATACACACAAGATGGTTAAATTCTTATATCTAAAATGTACAAGCTCATTTCATGAATCGTCTCTATATCAAGTTTGGTGGCAATTTACTCGCCTATTTTAACTACAGAAAGCTGTTTACAGCAAAAGTTTAATTATAATGACTCTGCATATATATATTAATAAATTTTTGTTTAGTTATTAATAAACATCTCAAATTAATACTTTTCAATAATGCATAAAAATGATGAAATTTTAACAACTACTCGGTATTGGCCGAATACTTAATCCACATTTGGCGGAGTACCGAGTACTCGGTACAGCTCTAGTAATTGATAGCACTGTCTTGTTGAGGACGTTTTGTGGTAGTGGACACCCATAAAAATATTACATATTAATACAAAATTAAAAATTTAGCATAATAAATGAATTCTGCATGCTTATTTCAGTTACAGAAAAATTAAAAGGTACATGGAATCAGTTAAAAATAAGCAAGGAAGAAGCAAACAAAATTTCATTATTTTATTCAACAAAAATACAAGAAAAAAACGACAATGACAAAGTACATTTTTTTTTTCAGTTTAATTGGTCTTATTCTAAAACCGATGATTGTAACAACAGCAACCCTAAACATTGCTCGAACCTATGCAAGAATTAGAAAACTTGATTTCAGAATTTAAAAATGTCCACTGCTGCAGGGTCCATTACTGGGCGCACTTACCCTAAATAAAGTTTTCGAAATTCATGGGTTTCTGGAACACCGTCATCTATTTCTTGTAGCGTTTACAAATTTGTAAAGAAAAATATATGGCATCCGATAAATTCCTTTTAAAACAATTAACCCCTTCCACTCCAGGGACGTACGTGCGTACGTCCTAGTGTTAATGGCCATTAATACCATGGACGTACGTGCATACGTCCGAAGAAAGTATACGATACTATTTCAAAATTATAATCTGGTATTTCAGACATTTACACTACAGCTAGCCTGGAGCGGAAGGGGTTAATATGTAAATATAAGTTCAAAAGATTTAATGCTACAAATTCGAAAGAAAAACCAATACTCTCCCTATTCCATAAATATTGGTACGGTGTAATGTCACAATTACAAATGTCAGAATATAAGAAAATATTCTATATATTGAACATAGGTGTAGAACAAGTAAAATGTATACATCAACAACAGCAACTAGCTTAATTGATCATTACCTGCAACTTATATTCTACAACACAATTATGCTTACAACTATTTATACATTTATTAGAAAAATTTGCTAACATAACTAAATTATCTCTTTCTACATACCTCCTATGCAGTATGCTCAAGGTCTCTGGAAATATTTCAATATTCATTGGCTAAATATGTATATATGCTTTAATTGATTTATAGCTGGTAAAATCTTTGCAATTAATATTCGAAGTCCCTATCTTGATGACAGTTCGCCTTTGATAAAAGGCAATAATAATAAAATAATAATAATAAACCCCACAAACAAAAGTAATCTACTTTCTAAATGAAATTTAAATAAAAATTATATACAATAACTTAAGTAACTTTGAATAAAATTGTAAGCTTAATTCAATAAAAATCTACATTTGATTTTACAATTATTTTTAAAATTGCGAATGAAGACTTTTAAGGAATGATTTGAAGGCAATGAGATATATATAAGCAATTCTATATTGAGGAAAGGGGGGAAAAAAAGGAAAATATTAAAAAAAAAAAAAAAAAAAAAAAAAGAATTTTGATTTTTATGTATAGTAATATTATCTCCCCCAATTATTATATCCCATAATATCGGAATGTTTTTCAGAATTTATGAGCTATGCATGATTTTATTTAATTTTTAAAATTTTCTTGTCGATCATACTCTAATGCTTTTTCTGTTACTACAAGTTTATCCCATAGTATGTGAAAATGTTTCATAATTTATGAGTGATGCGTGCTTTTAATTCCCTGTGTTACTGTAATAACAATATGTGTTATACGTGCGTAAATATACGTCATTAAATTGTTCATTTTACAGGGATGAAAGTAGTTATCGTTATCGGCACCACTATTTTTATTTAGAAAAGATGAGCGTATATTTAGTCTAATATCCTTTGATTAAATAGGATACAGATTATTGTAAAAAATTTCTGGTGGAAGAGTTCCGCCGAAAGTCGGAAAACTTTCATCCCTGATTTTAATTTTCTGCGTTTTGCATCTAAAAATATATTCCTTAATATAGAAAAGAGTTTTATACTTTATGGAATATGAATGATTATGAAACAAAGTTAGAATTACTTGTTTAATTTTTTTTTTTTTTTTTTTTTTTTTTTTTTAAGTCCCTTTTTTGGGGTTTTTTCAGTGGTGCTGATCTTAATTTTAGTATTTTATAGGAACGCCTGAATGAGATTTTTGTACGTGTTTGTGTTTATGCTATAATTTCTGAAATCCCCTTTTTCTGAAAATTTTAAATTCTTCAATTTTAGCCCGTTTTATTAGCTATACAATGCACTTTTCTTTTCGACTCCACCATGACTCTTAATTAGAAGGGGGAAAAGAAAAAAGAAACTCGAATAGATACATATCAAAATTGGAGCACCAGAGTGAGATTTTTGTGCGTAATTGTAATTTTTATGCTTTAACTTGTTAAAATTAAATTCACTTTTTTGAAAATTTTAAATTTTAGCATATTTTATTAGCTAAAATACAACGTCCTTTTTCTTTCGACTCCACCACGACTCTTAAGCAGAAAAATAAAGTCGATATTTTTAAATGGGACCACCTGAGTGGGACTTTTTGTGTGTAATTACATTTTTTATGCTTTAACTTATTAAATTTAAACTAACTAAAAAAAAAAAAAAACCTTTTAGCCCATTCTCCCCCCCCCCAAAGCTAATATTTCAAAAGATTATTTCACTAATATGAAATCCATTACTGATCCATGATATTTAAACTAATACACTATAAATAATAGTCATAATAATACTTTCAACAATGTATTAGAAAGATGTAGGATAACCAAAGCTATTACTTATTTCAAAAGCTTTTTTAACTAATATGAAATCTACGAAATTAATAAGTATTATTTAAGTCGTTAAATGAAAGTTGGCGAGAATATTTCAATGGTTCATTCATTTCCTGTTAAAAAATAAATAAATAAATAAATGAAAATAAAATAAAATAACTTTCACTCCAACAAATAATCTGGTTTTTGCCTGTTATATTGGCACACTAGCAGGCTACACCCGCTTCGCTGGTCCCTATTTTTAACGAATCACTATAATTAATGAATTCCCAAAATTGCATTAATTTTTTATCATATGAAAAAAAAAAAAAAAAAAGAGAAAAAAAAAAAAATCTGATCAGGAAAAATGTCGCACCGGGTTCCCACGGCCTTCGGCAGCGCAGGCCATTGTGCGCTGCGCGCGCGCATTTATGTTCAACACTCTTAATGAATCACTATATTATCGAAAGGGAAAAAATATAAAAAAATTCTCTCATCGGTGGGATAATCAGTTCGGACCCCCCGCTGCCTGTGGCAATGTATACCTGCGCGCACGACGCGATTGTTCCTGCACCCGCCGTTCCCACCCCTTTTTAATAATTCTATACTTTCAAAAATATCCTCAATCGATTTATCGGGCCTTAAAACTTAATAATACTAATTTTCAACGCTCTAACTCTTATTTCTATTATTTTTCCCCTCCATTCCTCCCCCATTCCCGTCGTCTCTCCTAATAATTTTACAAATTCGAAAATATCCGCAATCGATTTGTAGGTATCAAAAAACCTCTATGCACCAGTTTTGAACGATCTAACTCTATTTTTATTTTTTTCCCTCGCCCCCCTCCTTCCCGCCCCTCCTAATTCTACAAATTTGAAAATATTCGCAATCGATTTGTAGGTATCAAAAACCTCTATGCACCAATTTTGAGCGATCTAACTCTATTTTTATTTTTTTGCCCCTAATTTTACAATTTCGAAAATATCCGCAATCGATTTGTAGGTATCGAAAATCTCTGTGCCCCATAGCCCCCCCCCTTACCGCCCCTCCTAATAATTTTACAAATTCGAAAATATCCACAATCGATTTGTAGGTATCGGAAACCTCTATGTGCCAATTTTGAACGATCTAACGCTATTTTTTTTTTTTTTTTGCCCCTCCTAATAACTTTACACTTTCGAAAATATCCCCATTCGACTTGCAGTCCTTTAAAACCTATCTGCACCAATTTTGAATGACTTAACTGTATTTCTATTTGCTTTTGCCCTATAGCCCCCCCCCCTTTACCGCCCCACCTAGGGGCTGAATTTCTAAAATTCCAGAAATTAGTTTTTAGATATTTGTATTAGCTATATTTTAGAGCAAAAATTTCACGTATATCTGTATTTTTGTTTGAGATATATGGGATTATGGGAAATTACGTTTTGCCCGCTTCCCCTCCTTGGGGAGCAAATTTCTAAAATTCCTGAAATTGGTTTTCAGACATTTGTGTTAGCTATATTTTAAAGCAAAAACTTTTCGGATATCTGTTTTTTTTTTTTTTTTTTTGAGATATGAAGGATTTTGTGAAATCACGGTATGCCCCCCCTAAGGCTCCTATATATACGAGCTGGCGCATCAGGCATTTTGTTGCCTTAAGGTTGCCACGTGTACCCAGCGTGTTTCTCTGATAAACAAACGACAAACATTTTTTTTTTATCATCTTACGTTACTTTAAAGTAACTTGTTTTATTATATTTCATAATTTTAGCTAAGTAAATGATGATATGGAAGTTTGTTTAGCGATAAACTGCTATAATCATCCAAGAAGTGAATATGAAGTGTTCGCAGACTGTGTATTTAAGTTTTGGCGACATTTTGTTAAAGAAACAGAAACCGCCCTAACAGCACATCTTACCCCAGTTCATCCATAGGATATCCTCAGAATAAAATGACATCCTGAGAATGTACAGTGAAAAAAATGTGTTTTTAGGAATATTATTGTTGTTTATTGTTCTTATCTTGACCGGATTAGCTTCAGATCAAGATTTCTTAAAATCATTAGGGAAGCGATAAGGACGCCAAGCGGGAGTGCTGTCCTCTTCGGAGGCAAAAAAATGGCGGTGATGCGCCGGCCTATTATTTTATTTAGGGGCTCTAGTCCCCCCCCCCTCTTGGGGGGCGAATTTTGAAAAATCGCTTCTTAGTGGATGTCTACGTCATAAAGGGAACATTGTCACAAAATTTCATGCTTCCAGGTCCAGGGGCTTGGGCTGGGCGATGATGAATCACCCCCTCAGGACAAACGATTTTATATACGTAGATTGTCAAAGATGTGACTCTTTTTTGGCGTTAGCAATAATTCCTATTTAAAAGATGTGCGCTTAATACCTTTTGTTAAGTAAATATTAGTCGAGTCCTGATCTTAGTCTGATGTTGTTTGTATAACAGTAAGTTGATAAAAATTAGCCATCAAATTAAAATATATATACAATATATATGAAAAATATTGACGCGTGCTTTCTTTCTCGATTCTTTCAATAATTCATAAATTCTGTATTTCTTTTAATTACTCCGAACATTCTTTTGGTCATATTTAGAGTAAAATTAAGAAAATCTTCGGATTTTATTTTTATTATATTGAGTATGCTTACATTTTGTATATTGAAATTTCATGAAATTTATCCTTCCACCCCCTCCAACCAAAAGATAATTAAAGCAGGGGATTTAAAACTGGTTAAGAGGAATGCGAAATATTAAAGCAGGGATGTTTAAAACTTTGTCATGAAAAGATTTAAGTTGCACATATGATCCATCAAATTTTGACGGGTATTAACTAGTTTAGGTATTAATCCTCACACTGAACTGTGATTTTACAGTGATACGATTTTATGTTTTATTTATATTATTTTATTGCATTTGATACGATTTTATGTTTTATTTATATTATTTTATTACATTTTATTTTAACCTTTTACCTATTCTTGTTTTGTACTTTTAGTGTGAATTTTTATTAATGACAATCTGAATGGATGAGCCCATCCAGATGCTACATTTCATTTTTTATATTTTGCAAAATTATTTGGCGCAGCATGTCCTACTATGGGCCTTGCGCCATTAAAAGCCAACCGACCCTCGCTCCCGGTATATGTGACTACTGTATATTGTCTTAATTAGGGTTGGGAAAAAGTCTTTTTCATTTCGCTAGTACCTATAGCCCCAAGGTATAGTCAGTTCTTACAATGATTCCCCCTTCTCCCTCTAAAGCTGCCTTCAAACTCTGGCAACTATGCAGAGCTTCAAAAGTCATAAATTATCCATTGTCCGAAAGTGACCCTTGAAATTTTGCACATGTTTACAATGAAGAACATTACTTTTTATTGCTCTTTTACAAAAGAGACCCTAGTCCAGATGCAATTATCGCACTAGGAGGTTTTTGAGCGACGACTCAAATATCACATCAAAGAAATATCAATAGAAGCCGCACTTGCCGCTTTGCAAGTTGCCAGAGTTTGAAGGCAGCTTAAAGGGACATAATAGAGGTACAAAGTCTGATTGAAATGCGTAAACAAGTTCTTCTGGCTCATTTGAAAGGGCAGATTGATTTCTTTTTTCTTATTAAGTGACTGCCCTTTTGAAATAAGATAGCGGATACAATTTATTAATGAACTTGGTGGATATATTGATGTAATGTACGTATGGAGTTTTAAGCAAATCGATTCATAAATACCTATTTTTATGTGGATTTTATATGGCTGGCCAGGTAGTCTAAGTCGGGCCCTGTGGCTGGCACTTGGAAACAAGGTGGCTAACGAACATATAAAATGTATTTCGAAGAAAAATCTACTGCACAAATTTGGTTCGAATTAATTCAATATTGCAAAAGTTATCATGGTGACAAATTTTCAAATAGCCGCCACTTTGAAATAAAATGACTGAGCAAGTTCCACCATTTTGTTTCAAATTGGTGGATCAAGTTCATTAATAAACATAGTTGAGACACTTATATGGTCTTCAAATCAATCAATCTATCAAATTTTAATCTTTCTAAAAATCAAATCTATCAGAATTTAAGCAAATCGGATCTTTAATAAGCTTTTTGCAATGCAGATTTGAAATTTTCAAGTGGCCACCACTTCAAAAGAAAATGGCGATGCAACTTGGTTAACGAACTCGTCCAAGCTATTTGTGGGATAAGTGCACTGATCAACTTTGATTTGATTTCGTACATTATTTTGAAAGTTATCGTGATAACAAGTTTTTCATTATATAGATAAACGAAGTAATTGGAATAGGTCAGTTTCTAAAGAATTCAACCTAAATTGGGACGTAAAAAATATTTTTTTCATTCCCTGTGCCTCCTAGCCTTTCGAATTATCTTTTGCGTGCATTGTTTTATGTTATGCTTAGCAATTAGCAATTCGCAAAAGAACACATTTTCCGGTGCTTTTTTTTTTTTTTTTATATAATCCACAGCCATCACCCTTCTTTTTTTTTCCACTCCTGTGGCCCTCGGTACTGTTTGTAGAAAAGTTTCTGAATTATTAATCAATACTGTAATAGATTTCATTCTGAGTACTATAGCATATATTATTAGTTGCTTATATTAAATAGTCATAATTGCAATGTATAGAGCAGTGTCTCTTTCAAACACGCCAAAGTGATTATTTTTCTGTTTACACTTTTATTTTTTTGTTGTATCAGAAATTGGAAGTGGGAAAAAAAAAAATCCGTTTGAAATAATCAAATACCTCTATAATATTGATACAGATACAACGCTTCATCAGATAATAAAAAATAGACACAAGTGCAGCAATGCACTCGTACCTACTTTTTAGATATTATGAAAATTCTAATTTCACTTCTGTCCAAAGGTACTATAATTTTTTAACTAAGACACGCAGCACACTGATGAGACAGGAGACAAAGTTTGACGAGACATACGACACGCACATTATGTAGACTTTCTTCTAGGAACTGTTTAGAGCAAGCAAGTGTCACTTGTCACATTCTCAAGTCTCCCGAGAGTGCGGCGGGCTTTACAGTCACTCAAGCTAAGCCCTTTACAACTAAAACAGTAAAAGTAGCCATCCAAAAACTTATTTTTATATCATTCATCACACTATATAGTAGCGCCCGCCACCGATCGATTAACATGTGATTTATGCTGCTTCTTTATTTAAGAGCACTTCCCCTTTTACAAAGAATGACACAAAATTTTACCAGAATATTTACAATATACGAGGGGTACGAAGGAAATTTAACATACAAACAATTGAACATGCAAAAACAATTATTTTGTTACTATCCCCATATCTGTTAAGGGAGAAGTCTAAATAGTACGACTATACTTAGTAATGTCTGGCTTGCAGTCCATTTTACTATTTATTTTATTTTTTGAATTCCATTATTTGAACCATTAACGCTCAAACTATTATTTACAGGATAAGTGTTTACAGAACCAGTCATTTCAAATTCTTGTTCAAAATTTAGCTCATTTTAAGAAGGTTACAAATCAATTCTGTTTTTTTTTTTTTTTTCCCGCCATTTCTTACCCAATAGCATCAACTAGTTCTTATTTCTTTTTAATAACAACTAACAGGCTTTGCTAGTCACTACATTGTAAGGAATTTTTAAAAAAAGCCATTCATCTCTATATATACACACGCACCATTAAAATCGCTTTAAACCTCGCTTCGGGTCCCCGTTGTCTTCGGAGGCCTCTTCCTGCCTACGCTATATCGTTTCCGGGTCCCTACTGCTTACATTTACGCATCAGTTGGACATTTCAGTTTAGGTGCTAACTGGACGATAAAATGGCACTATTGTTATTCAAGGACCTACTTTTTTCGGACAGACATTTCTCGAATAGATTATCTTAACTCTATGAAAACAGATGTCAACACCAGACAATCTCCCCAGCTTAAAAAATTAAATAAATAATGAAAAATTCGGAAATCGGGTGCCGAGGTGCATCTGGTGAGGTCGAAATGGACTTCGATGCAAAATTCTGTAGCTTTGCGGTTAGCCATTTGCCTATAAAGAGACCAACACATCTCTGATTTTAACTTTGTTTTTTGTCAGCTTTCTTATCACCCATACGGTTTAGAATGCTGTGGAGACACTGCAAGATAGAGTCCTGCGCGGGTCGGGTAAAACCCGACCCGAACCCGACAGATGAATTTTAAATCAACCCGAAACCCGACCCGAACCCGACAAAAAAAAAATTTCCTCAACCCGAAACCCGACCCAAACCCGACAAAAAAATTTTCATCAACCCGAAAACCGACCCGAACCCGCAACAGAGAATTTTTTGCGACCCGAACCCGAAAAATAAATCAACATTACTTATTCATCAAAAAATCATGCAAAACAAGGTAAAGTGATATAAAGTAAATTTTCATTGTCACACAGTTGGTAAATTATAAAAAAAAACTAGTATGTTGTGGCCACCACAAGACATTCTTCTATATTTTTCTGTCAAATTCACTAAGTGCGAATAATTTATTAAAACTATTATTAAAAAGTTTAACGTGATGAATGCAAACAATTTTCATCTTAGGGAAATCTAACACTAAATATCCAAAGAGGGACAGTTTTATCGTCTATAAATAACTTCTTAAACAATGCGTTTTTATAAAGGTTATCTCACATATCATGGTTCGTACAGTTATATGGCATAAAAGTTGAGATATAGCCATCCTGTTATCGATGAAATTTGCAGTATAACAGCGCCACCTATTGGCCGACAAGCATTCAAACTGAGTCAGCATAATGTCTCATAATCACCTTCTCACATATTAAGTTTTGTTTGATGATACACAATAGAACCTGAGATATAGCTTTCCTTCTAATTGTGGAAATCGCTGTGTAGCAGCGCCACTTGTTGAGCGGTTTGCACCAAAAGTTGACAGGCGCTAATATATATTAAAGGGCACCTACATACAAATTTATATGAAATTATGTGCAGTAGTTCTTGAGATATAGCCTTTCCTTAAATTGTGTAAATCGCTGTGTAGCACCGCCACCTGTTGGCTAATAGGCATTCAATTTGAATCAGCGTAATATCTCATATTGATCTTCTCACATCTCAGGTTTTGTTGTATTATACGCAATGAAACTTCCCATATAGTCTAGACCTCTCAAAATTTGTAAATCCGTCGAAAACCGGAAGTCGAAAATTTTTACGAATCCAATACTTCGATTGAATACAGAAGAAAGTAAAAAAAAAAAAAAGGTAATTACTGATTGTATTGAGTTAAAAAAAAAACGAAAAAAAAAATATGTTTAATAATTATGTTTGAACATTTATGTGAGTTGTGAGTTTCAAGATTGCAAAAATATGTTTCATTTTCAGTGTTAGTAGTTCGTTGTTTAATGCTTATATTTGGAAAAAAAAAAAAATATATATATATATAAATAAATAAATAAATATACAGTAGAACTTGGATAATTCGAAGTTAAAGGGACCAGAAAATAATCTGGTGTGTCACTCACACGACTTTCTCTTACCCTGAAATTTATTACTATAAATACAGGTTGCAGATTAAGAGGTAAGATAACGAGTACTGTTATGTAAACCTGTGTTAAACAATTCATATTAGGCTTCTGAAGAGTTTTATATGATAATTAGTTCTGTGTGAGGGGGGGGGGGGGCTACCGCCCCTCTCAACCCCCCGTTTCATTAATGCACCTACATTTATAAGAATTTAATTCGGTTATTAAAAAAGAATTCTGTTTTTAAAAAAGAATTTATTAAAATTATTATTTTAAAAAATTATCTTTTATGATAATGCAGACGATTTCCATATTAGAGAAGTAGTATAACACCAAATATAAAAAAAAAAAAGTCCATTTTATTCTCAAAAAAAAAAAAAAAAAAATGTACGATTTTTTTTTTCTAAGTTTTTTTTTTTTTTTTTTTCGTTAAAAGTAAAAAAAAAAAATCGATAACTTTGTTTTAAATTATCGCAGATCGATAGTTCAACCATTCGTTTTAAAGGTATTGCCGAGCTCTTTTGAAAGATACCCATCATGAAAATTTACTCCCCTCGAGGGGGGACTCCCCCCCCCCCCCCAAGGGGGGGAGGCGAGGCTCCTACATACACAAAAAAAATTTCCCAGTTAACTATCTCTATTACAATATATATATATTCGTTTCATTTGGTTTAGTGCAGTCTATAGACGTTAAACTCTACTTTCCTGCAATTTCCCCCATAGACGTAATGTATTAGAATTCTCTTGATTGTCTCTGTACACAAACCATTAGCTTGATCTTAACGAAAAGCTTACTGTAGCATCCCTATATGATACAAATTTAGAATACCAAGTTTGAACTTTCTGCCATAATTTGTTTTTGAGATATTCTGATAACAGACAGACACACAGACATACACACAGACCATTTGCTAAAAACATGATTTTCGTATTCAGGGGACCTCAAAACGTGTAAATATAACAAAATCTCGCGTTCGAAAATTTGACCCAAAAACACTTTCTCTACCTTATGGGTAAGAGAAAGCAGAAATTCGAAATATCCAAAAATTCGAATTACATGTACTATTTTGTCAAAAAAAAGTGATAAATTAAAAAATTAGAACTCTGCGATCAGAGATTTAACACATAATCTTTTTATATAAGAATACCGCTACATTACCCCTTTCACCCCCCCCCCCCATTAACCCTTTCAGGGCGGTGGCTAGAGGGTCTATCCACCTACTTTAGAAATTTTTCTCTAGGTGTGCAGTGGCTACTTTTTCTATCCACTTTTATGAAAAGTTAATATGTACTTCTAAAATTGAAATAGAGATGACAGCTCTACAGTAGCTTCAAGCAGGCTGTGCCTGTGACTTTTTTAAATGGACAAGTTGCGGGAAAAATTTTTGAAGTTTCTATTATGTATTTTTATGAAAAATAATTTTTTATTCAAAAGTATTTGGTAGTGTAAATATACTGTAATGCACCTTTTAAATACAACAGATTTACATATTACCTTAGATCAATAATTTTAGTTTGATTTTTAGAAGCTCCTTTTAGGTGGATAGACCCTCTAGCCACCGCGCACATATGTCAGGGGTGATACCATAAGACAGGCTGTGCTGGGGAAAAGAATCTCAATTTCTTTTCCTTTGAGATAAACAAAGAGGGTCTTTTGGGGTTAGTGAACTGTGATAAATATAAACAGTAAGGGATAGCAGAATGTAAATACAGATGTAAATAAGCGTGGGAGGGTTCTTACAAAAAGCTATTCAGTATTTCTGTTTACAGTATAGAGAGAGGCTGCTTTTTCCTATTGCTCTGATACCGTGATTTTTAAAAATAAATTTTTATTTCCATAGCTTTTAAATTTAGTTAATTTCTCTAAATAATCTTAAATTCAATTTATATATCTTAATTTTTATCACAATAACGCATAGAAAAGGCTTATCTTTGGATGAAGCTATTGCTCTGTTTGAAGAGCTACACTCAGATGATGATTCTGCAGTATCTGGATCAGGAACAAGTGATAATGAGGAATATGTTCCAGATTTACCTGAAGAAGAAAATGTTTCAAGTTCGGAAGATAAACAATCCAGTGAAATAGAAGGTCCTTCTAGCTCAAGAGGGCGAGTAAATTGGAGCAAAAATTTTTAAGTTCGTCAATCTGTTCCAGAATTTATGGAAGAAAGTGGTCCTGCACCTGAGGTCCTTGATATTGATAATCCAACACCACTTGGAATATTTTTTATGTTTATGGCAATGACATTTTGGGAAGATTTAGTTTTTCAAACAAACTTGTATGCTACCCAGTTAGGAAAATCTTTTACTCCAATAGATATAGAAGAAGTTTTAAGATTTATTGCTATAAATCTTCTTATGGGAATAAAACGCGTGCCCAGCTATAGATATAATTGAATTACTATAACTTTTATTCCTTAAATAGTGAATATTTTTTTCTTAATACTAATGCATAAAGGTTTCTAAACAAATTTTAAACAGCCCATATATCTGTGCATATATATATATATAATAAATCATTAAAAAAGGATAAAGAAGCATTATAATTTAAGTAATAATTACTTATTGTTACATTGTATTATTATAATTACATTTTCAAGGCATAGTTTCAATTTTTATTCCTTAAATATATAAATATTTATTTCCATTCAAAAATTAAGGTACATGACGTATGTGCGCAGTGGCTAGAACGTCTAGCCACCACCCACAAAAAAATCAACATATGCTGAATTTTTTTCTTCATCAAATATGACTTGTAGGGGATGTTTACTTTATGATATATATATATATTTAAAAGGAAATTCAATCATTTTTACTTAGTGCCCCTGAAAGAGTTAAAAAAATATTTTTTACGAGCTTAATTATTCAACACTTTTTAAAATATAGTCAAATATTTTTTATTTCGTTTTTAAGTAGAAATCTTTGTGTCATAGCATATGACCTGATACAAAAATAGAATCTTCTACATTACACATGACTTTCAATTCACAAAAACCTCGAAGTTCATACATATACACGATATCTTCTGGTGCACTAGCTAGGGGCTTCTATTGTATTTCCTTATCCTTCTTTTGAAAGACTATAAAAATTGATAATGTACTTCAGATGAGTAAAATCTCGGGAACAAATTTTACTGTAACATTTTAAAGGTAATCGTATGAAAAATTCGAATTATCCACGATTTTTTAACATTATTTTAATAGAAAATTCAAGGGACCGTGTAAAATATTCGAATTATCCAAAATTTCGAATTAAACAAGTTTCACTATATATATATATATATATGTCTTATATATATATATATATATATATATATATATATATATTTGCTTTTGTTAGACGTGAATGTTTTTAATAATTTGGGTAGCAGGGATATATGATTCGCAATTGAACATCTGCTTTCCCACAATCACTTTCAATTCACACGATCAGCAAATTATCTTCTTACAGTTGCAATTTTCGTACGTTGTTTATTTGTTCTAGAGAAGACGTTAAAGAATATTATTATTATACCTTGATGGAATCCGTTTCCTAAATGTGTTTACTTTACATTACTTTTTACTTTCTTCTGTATTCAATTGAAGAAAGTAATGGAATCGTAAAAATTTTCAGCTTCCGTTTTTTGATGGATTTACACGTTTTGAGGGTTCCAGAGCACAATTTGACTAGGTATTCTTAGAAAATATGTATCTGTCTGTTTGTATGTGCGTGGGAAAAAAAAAAAACTGTGCGACTGTATCTCGGGAACTACTGCAGTTAACTAGATATAAATGTATATGCAGATGTACCTTGACCTAAATTAGTACCTATCAACTTTTGGTGTCAATTTCTTAACAAGTAGCGCTGCTGGACCGCGATTTTCACAATTTCAGGAAAGGCTATATCTCAGGAACTGCTACACGATTTTGTATATAAATTTATATGCAGATACACTTTGACATAAGTTAGTGTCTACCAACTTTTGTGTCAATTGCTTAACAGGTGGTGCTGTTATACGTTGACTTGCGCATTTTCAGGGAAGGCTATATCTCAGGTTTTGTTGCGTGTAAACAAACAAAACTTGACATGTATCAGTGTAGCCATTATATGACATTACACTGAATCAATTTGGATGCATATCAGCCAATAAGTGACACTGCTATAGTGCAGTTTTCCCTGAGAACGGGATGTGGCCACATCTGAACTTCCATGGCATATAACAGTACGAAACCCGATGTATGAGGTAACCATTATAAAGACGCTTTTTTAAAGACTTTATTTATAGAGAATTAAACTGTCTTTCTTTTCTTATATTTAGTGCTAGTTTTTTCTAAGTGAAAATCATTCATTATGGTAGATAATTTTAATAAATAATAGTTTTAAGAAAATATTTTTACTGAGCGAATTCCTATAGGAAAATATCGAAGAAAGTTTGAGGCGGTCACAGCATACTAGCTTTAAATGAAATCACAACAAGTAATTCTTCTATATTTGCTCTATAAACAAGTATAAATGGAGGGAAATTAAAAATTCCGTTTTCATAAAAGCGAGGATTGAATTTCATTAAAAGTAAAGGTATTAAAAAAAAAAAAAACCCTAGTATGTTGTGCCCACCACAAGACTTTCTTCTATATTTTCTAATACAAATTCGTTCAGTACAGATAATTTACTAAAACTATTATTTATTAAAATTACCTACCATAATGAACGCAGACGATTTTCATCTTAGAAAAATTACATTGTACAAAAAAAGACAGTTTTATTCTCCATAAATAGTATATTAAAAAATACGTTTTCATAATGGTTATTTCACTTATCAAATTTTGTACAGTTATACACCATAGAAGTTGAAATATAGCTTTTCCGTTCTCGGGGAAAATTTCAGGACAGCAGCGCCACCTATTGGCCGATATGCATCCGAATTGAATCAGCATAATGTTTGATAATGGTCTTTTCAGATATCAATTTCTTTTTTAATTATACACAATAGAACCTGAGATATCTTTCCCTTAAATTATGGAAATTGTTGTATAACACCGCCACCTATTGAATTATTGGTACCAAAAGTGGAAAGACAATAATTTATATCATGGTACATCCACATATAAATTTATGTGCAATTTTGTGCAGTAGTTCCTGAAATATAGCCTTTTTCTTGAACTGTGGAAATCACTGTATAGTAGCGCCACCTTTTAAGAAATTGACATAAAAAGTTGATAGGGACTAGGTTATGTCAAGGTGCATCTACATATAAATTTATATGCAATTCTCTGCAGTAGTTCCTGAGATATAGCATTCCCTTAAATTGTGGAAATCACTGTATAGCAGCGCTATCTGTTGAGCGATGGACACCAAAAGTTGATAGGCACTAATTTATGTCAAGGTGCATTTATTTGTAAATTTATATGCAATTTTGTGCAGTAGTTCCAGATATACAGTCGCCACAAAATTTTTGTCACACACATACAGAGACACAGACTGATATTTTCTAGAAATAGTCAAATCGTGTTCGGGACTCCCAAAACGTGCAAATTCATGAAAAATCGGAAGTTGAAAATTTTTACGAATCTAGTACTTTCTTCTACTGAAGAAATTAAAAAAAAAAAAAAAAAAAAAAAAAAAAAACTTTTAAACTGCAAAATCTTTTCAATTTCCAGAAAGTAAATGCGAGGTTATACTGTATTTGTATTTCTTTAATTTATATATTAACAACAGTCGAGAAAGATTTATAATACTTTTTTAATTTTCATACAGTTTCTACAAAAGATACGTATTAGTTCCGTTGAAGAAAAGAAAACAGATACAAATACGGATTTATTTTTCTGGCGGATATCCGCGGATACGAATAGGGAGCTCCGGTACATGTCTGCCTACCAGCGGCCGAGCGGTTCTGCGCTCGAAGCTGGTAGATGGGAGATGTCGGGTTCGATCCCAGCTCGCGCTCATCGACCTAGCCGTTCGGAGTTTTCCGTGGTTTTCTCCGAAACACGCGTAAATACGGGCTAGGATCCCTTAGGAAGACCCAAACGGAGGGCATTCCCCCTGTAGGCCTAGGACACACAACCAACCGGTACATGTCTAGTATGTGCAGAATATTTAAATTAGTTACATAGTTGTAAATATGCCTATAAATTTATGTTTATAATTGTAAAAAATATTTTGAAAGGTGTTCTCAAGTCGAGCCGACTTGTTGAAAACCAAACCCGACCCGAACCGCAAGAAAAAAAAATCAGTCAACCCGACCCGAACCCGACCCGCACGAAAAAAAGATCAGTCAACCCGACCCGCAAGAAAAAAAATTCTGTCAACCCGACCCGATGCAGGACTCTACTGCAAGATTTATCAATCGACAACTTTTCTATCTGCAAAAAGTAACGTATCGAACCCAAGACTTTCGTGTGATTAGCAAGACGACTATAACCCACTGGGCCACAGAAAGACTTTTTTACATTTAGGCTGCTATTTCCAAAGTCGATCATTTTAGAAATTTATATATTTTAAATTAATAAAAAAAAAATAATAATCAAATATTCGGAAATAAGGCTTCGAGGTGCATCAGGAGTGGTCAAAACGGACCTCCAAGCAAAATTCTGTAGCTCCGGGATCAGCCGTTTGCTTACAAAGCGATCGACACACACACACACCTTTTTTTTTTTTTTTTTTTTTTTTAATTCTATATAGAGAAAATAATCTCGATATATTAATTCAGTAGTTCTCGATCCAACATTTTTAAAGTCTGGGTGTATTTAAAAGTCTACAAATAAATGTAAGGTGTATCAAAAATTCTAAAAAATGTTATAATAATTAAGTTAAATAATTGAAAGATAAACTATCATTTTCTTGTCAAGCTGTCAATACATAAACGTTGCATATTGGCCTTTTGGAAGATCGAGCCTACGATCTTCTCGTTATTAGCATGACGCTGTGTCCAACTGAGCTAATGGGCTACGGAAAAGATTGTTGCATTTACGTTTCTATTTCCAGAGTAGGTCATTTCAGAAATTTACATTTTGATAGGGGAAAAAAAAGAAAAAAAAACTAATTGAAAATTCGGAAATCGGGCTTCGAGGTGGATTAGGAGAAGTCAAAACGGACTTGAATGCGAAATTCCGTAGCCTTGTTATCACCTTTGCATACAAAACGACCGAAACACATACCACACCACACCATACATCTTTTATTATATGTAGAGATACCTCTTTCCCACTGATTACCAGAGCGAAATAAAGTATTCTGATTATTTGGAATTTTCGATAAGGAGTTTAGACGTTCTGTCATAATCGAATTTACTTAAGCTTTGTTTATTTACAATTTTATATTTTGCATTGTTTGGAGATCTGAATTGAATAATTCTTTATTTGTTTTAGAATCTCATTTAAGGTTTGAGTGAGAGAAAATTGCAAGCCTTTCATAGGTATATTTCGATATTCCCTAAGCGCATTTTTTATTAACTAGTATATAACCCCGTCAAAAATGACGGAATGTGAAATCAATGAACGTAGTGAATCAACGAAGGCTTTGCCTGCTTCGCTGGTCACTAAGAAAACTCTTTTATAACGCATTATAAACAAACAAACAAACAAAAACATGAAATTGCTCAAAAGCTCGCTTTCTGTTCCCACTGCCTTCGGCAGCAACCCACTCATTCGCAGACTTTCGGGTGCCTGTGACAATAGTTTACCAGTGGGCTTCCATTTGGGTAGCTTATCAGATGACAGTTTCAAAAAGGACAGTATCGACAAAATTGAAGTAACAATTTTATATTTAAACCCCAGTTACACATGAACAACACGATACGTGGCGTACATAATATTTTCTTTCACGTTATTTTCTACATTTATTTGATTTATTCTATCAACTATCAAATGACAACAATTTCACGGCAAATATAATCTTACAATATGCTATGATCATCTATCGCATGAGACAATTTTTTCTGGTTATAATAGTTTTTGAGTTAGTTAATAGTAGTTGGTATATAGAAAAATAAATAATAAAATATGTAAATCTTATCATAGCACAGCCTTAATATAGCTCCCCTTGCCATTATATTGGTTATAGACAATAAGTTCCGTCAACAACAAATGCTAAAATTTGATAAGCATAAATCCATGTTAAAAATTGTGAAGCTTCCCCAATTTTTTGGCTGATAAAGTTGCATATAAATATGTTTTTACCTAGACTCACCAACAGTCAAGACCCATTTTATTTATGGGGAAAACTCGTTTCCACATTTACCAGTTGCCTCATGTGTTTTATAAAATTCTGTTTCCACATTCTTAAAACTTCAACCTTTAAATTAGTACTTATTTTTAAAATTTTATTATTTTTTTATTTTATTCTTTAGTTTAAAAAATAAATAAATAAAATTAGCTAGAAAATAAAATACTGAACATGAGGAAAATCAGTTTTTCGAAAACGAGTGCTAATTTAACGATTGTGAATGTGTTTTTAATGTAATAACGGAATTTATATACATGTATAAGGTTATGAGTAAATGTGGAAACAGATTTCCCACATAGAATAACATGGTCTTTGGCTGTTCGCGAGATTAAGTATTGTACGCCCACCAACCCCGCCAGTTGGATGTATATATAAGTATTGAGCTTCAAATTCTGAAAAAGACAAACACAGTGGAGAAAAGATAGCTTCATATTGCTGGAATGATGGATTTTTTTTTTTTCTTTTTTTTAATGTATTTGCTTTTTGTGTATTTAAGAAAAGAAACATTTTCGTTCTAAATTTTAAATCAATTTGGCGCCTCAGAAATGCTGTATCTGGGAATAGATGTCATCCCCTTAGCTACGCCACTGCTTAAAAAGACATCCCCACCCCATCAAAGTCATTCCCACTGGGTCCGTTATATAGATAGTCCCCCTCAACCCACTTTAGAGGTCTGTACGGGCCGGAATTTCGCGGCCCGGCCCGGCACGTACGAAAACTTACCCGGCCCGGCCCGTTATGAAATCGAAAAATGCGGCCCGGCCCGTTTATTTTTTAACGGTTTATGGCCCGGCCCGGACAAAAAACGATAAAATCAGGCCCGGCCCGGCCCGATTCAAAAATATGTAAGATAACAAAAAAAAAGTGCCTTTTTATAAAAAAGATTTTGAGTATGTGTTTTGCAGAGGTTTTATATAACCAAACAATAGTACGTTCTTTAACAAAACTGCTGAAATTTTACAAGACAATTATATATAAACAGAAATTCATTATTATAGACAAGGCACAAAGACAAACAGAAAGTCAAATCGAAAATATTAGCATTCATGAAACAATATAGGAAGGTATTTAAAATGGTTAATCCTACTGAAAATGCACTTTCAACCATTTTCTCTTATATACCATAATGTATCCGAATCTTTCATGTGCTCCGGTAAGCAAAACTTTAATGTTAAACCAACCATATTCCATAGAAAAGTTGCTTTTGCCCGTGATAAAAAATGATGCTACTTTCGTCCACTGGAGAAAAGAAAAAGGAGCCTTAGAGAAAAGGTTACAGCGGAAAGATTTTTATAGCCTTTATACCACCTAAACTCAACAGATCATAAGAAACAAACCCTTATACACAGTAATGTATCTAATTTCTTTTGCTATGTACATGTACATAAACTGGCAGTGGCATGCATACTATTTTGAATAGGAAACCATCTAATATTACTTTAAATAAGATATATTAATTTCGAGGCATGCTAAAAATATTTGCGAAAAATCAGATTTCGGACAGACAGACTGATAGACAACTAAATTGACGTTACAGACACTTTTTTAACGAAATAGAACTTTATGTGACATACAAGCCTGTAAAATAAATGACTGAAGAAATATTTTATCATTTTCCTTTTTCGTTGATTAACGAGGAAACCAGAAAAAGATTCGGGGAAAATTTTATTCAGGCCCAGCCTGGCCCGGAGAAAATTTCATTCAGGCCCGGCCCGGCCCGAATATATACAAAAAAACTGAGCCCGGCCCGAATATATACAAAAAAACTGAGCCCGGCCCGGCCCGAGCCTGAACATTTTTTTAAGCCCGAGCCCGGCCCCGCCCGAGAGCAAATTCAAAAATTCGGCCCGAACCCGACCCGAGGGCCGGCCCGTGCAGACCTCTAACCCACTTATCCACTACCACCTTAATTATTGCAAAATGTTTTTTACTGTTATGTAAAATTCTAGGTATTTAAATTACCTTAATATTTTGCGATTATATTTTTCCTGTCTTTTATAATAACGAATAAAACTAACGAATAAATATCTCACATTTTTATTTAAACAATAGATTGTTGATAGAAACACTTTTATTAATTTAGGAAACTACAAATTTGTCTAGGTTTCCCTATCTCCTGGTATTAGAGTAAAACACCAGATGTCTTTAATTATCGTGTCTAAAATTTATCAGCTGCATTCGCATCGTAAAGCATTATGGCTTGGGGAAAGAGCTTTATTTTTTATTTTACTTATTTTGTTGAGTTAATGAAATTACACCAAAAATTACACAGCAACTTTATCAACGTTTTTTTTTTTTTAAGTTGATAAACACAAAACAATTTTCAATAATTTTGTGGCAACATTAAATTTATGAGTCCGATTTTAAATTTTAACAATGTGGTTTTACGATTTTGTGCAAAAATATTCAAGGTAAAGTAGTTTGCTCTTTCTTTTTAAATATGATTTTTTTATTTCGTTGAAGTTTTAAACTACTATGGTTTAAACTTGTTCCGCCGGTTTCTTAACAATTTATTGGAATTGGAAATAATTGACAAATTCGAACGTTCACCAAGAAAAGCTTTTTCACAGCTATGGTTTATTTTGACGTGTGGTTAAGAAATATTTTTATATAAATTAAATAGCTATTGTGGAATTTTCTATATTTTGCATGATTTGCTTTTAAGTTTTAAATTAAGTCAGTTATAATATCGTCTAAAAATGTACTTGCTCATTTGACTAATTAAATAAGTTGTACTTATTATCAAATTCTGTTATTAGTAACGAACATGTATATTGAATACTATTAATAGTAAATTTTGATGAATTACTTTTTTGTAATTGATCATATCAATTTCTTTGGGTATAATGTGTGAATAATTAAAATAATACTTTTTTACAATAGTAATGTTACGAATTACATAAACATTTTTTTATTAGTCAATAAATGACCGTTTACATACCTTAAGTATACATTTCCTGTAATTCGTACAAATTTAAATTATGCCATAAAATAGCTAGTGGATTTACAAATCTGAATTCTTAAAGCCCTTTGTATATTTTTGGGTTATGACTAGTTAATTTTTATTTATTCTACCTCTTTAAAGATTTTGACATTTTTTTTAATGCAAATTATTTAAGTTAAATGTTTTACAACTTTTGTCACTTTGTTTTATTATTGTTACTGAAATAAGAAATACTATAAAATATTCGTTTTATAAATATAAGTTATATCATAAAATCTATATTTATAAAATGTCTATTACAACTTTCTATATAAGATTTGTTTCTCAGAGCGAAAACCCGTAATACTGATACTGATACATTTCTTGTTTCAAATCAACAGATTAGGTTTGCTGGAGAAGTGTGCTGCCATCTAGTGAAAGTTAAAGCAAACTAATCCAGAAATCTATACAACTTACATATTTGTTTTATGCTTTATAGTTTATACTACTTTATAGTTAGAAAAATAATTATTATAAACATCTTTTGATCGAATTTTCTGGAATTTCATGCAATTTTTTTTTCTTTTGCAGCAGATATTTACAAATACTAAATTAAATAAATATATATATAATGAATTTCAATAGTAAACAATTCTGGATTCTTACTCAAATTTGCAATATCCCGTTTCGGGGAAGGGAAAAAAAAAAAAAAAAAAAGAAAGTTAAAAATACATATTTAATATAAATATAGATCACCATCAATCATTTTAAAATTTTATAAATTGATACATTTTAACAATTTTCTTTTGGGATCCAGTTTTGTGTACAAATTTGTCTAAGGTCTACGTTGCAAAATTAAATAAAGCATTTAATTTTGTAAACCAATTGTAAAATAAAAATATTTGTAAATAAATAAATAATAAATGAAATTAGAAAAATTAAAATACGTTCAAAATATTTCTAATTTTTCTAAATTTCATGCATTTATTAATAGTAATTTTCTATAAATAGTAATTTAAGCCTTATTTTTTCGGATAGATTTTAATAATAATAATAATAATATAAAAATTTGCATAGCATTTACACACACACACACACACACACACACACACATATATATATATATATATATATATATATATCTGTTCTAACTTTATTTATTATATGTATAAATTATCATCTTTTATATAAAGGTCACCACCAGTAGCAGAGAGATTCCATTCTCAGAGTGGTAAATGGGAGGTGCCCGGTTTGATGTCTAGCTGTTCGAAGTTTTCTGTGGTTTACTTCGAAACTAGCGTCAATAGGGGCCAGGTCCCCTTATATAGAAAGACATCCCCCATCCTCCATTTAGGCATCCCATCAATGCCTCCTTCTTGTAGACAATTGGTATTCACCCACAAACCAAGTCACTTTATATTTAAGCAGCTTTCCAAAGAAAAGAAATCTATGAAATAAAAAATATTTATGAAATAAAAAATATTTATTTGCAATTTGGAATTTCACTTGAAAATTTATTAAAAATCAGCCATTTATGAAGAAGCAGGAGAATGGAGGAAAAAAAAAAAAAGTAGCATTCAGTCTGTGTCCTTGAACCTATCTGTAAATATTAGCACACAAAAACTTTCAGCTGAACTCTATCATGTAAAATACATACATGAATATGTATTTTCGCTCTCACATTTTATATATTGAATAAATTAGCTTTAAAAAAAAAAAAATCTGATTTTCTCTCTAAAAAATTATCAGCTTTCCAACTTGCTCAGAAATCCTTATGAATGAAATAATTAAGATTAATAATTTGATTTCATATCATTTTGTTCAGAGGAAGGGGGCAGAGGCAGAATCACATTGATTTGTTTTGTGCCTTAACTATTTCTATAAATTTTAAATTGATTACATCATCCCCTCCCCTCTTCCCAATTAATATGAATAAATACTAAGTATAATGAATATCTAAGCCCCACCCCCCCACCAGGAAAAAAAAAGCATGTGCAATAAATAGTTTATAAATTTATAACCTTTAACTGTAAATTTGAACAAAATCTATAAAAAGGATACATTATCTGTTAATTAGCATGCAATCATGGACAATAGATAAAAAAAAAAAAAAAAAAAAAAAATAGATTTTTCGTGTATGAGATACAGAATTGGTAATCAAAGCCAAGTGAGACATGCATGTAGACATTCAGACATAAAATTAAATATCATGCTCTTGAGGAGGGGAAGGGGGGAGGGAGGTAAGAAAGAAATTAAAAGCACATGAGAAAATAAATTCATAATTTTAAATTTCGCTATTTCTTAATTTTTTGGTTAAATACGAGTTTTGGTTTTTTTTTTTCTTCCCTCCGGTCACTGCATTATTGAAATAACATTCAGCTATCAAAATGCTTTTATAAAATTTTTTGTAATTAAAAAAAAAAAAAAAAGAAAAAGATATTTATAAGTATTGGCTCGACCTAAACAAGGTACTGCTCTGTGAGAAGATTGGTGATATACTGTCAGGGTTAGGTTTCTTCTGGAAGAATCAGTTTCTTCCAGGACAGTGGAAGAACCTGGAAGAAACTGGAAGAAATGGAAGAAACCAACCAGAAGTCAAAAACAGATGTTTGAAATTAAAATTTATGGACTATATACACTCAAAGCATAAATATGTCAAATCTAAACATATTAAAAATATTTTTAGAAAAATAAGTTATTTGATAACAAACACTAAATATATACAGGTGATGAGTTTTTACTTTTCAATGCTAATATTTTCAGAATTTTTTGCATAGATACTATCTCATATTACTATACCTTCAAACAGTGGAAGTGATAATTACGGAATTAGCCATAATATTTGCACTTTTTTTTTTTTTTTTTTTTTAATAGGAATTTGCAGATTAGAGATCATTGCCTTTGTTTACAGTTTTCTTTTGCAGATACAGAGTCAGTTATTATTAATTCATAAATAGACATCAAAATGGAAAGACAATTTCAAATAATTTTAGGATAAAATATTTCTTCAATATTAATAAAACTAATCTATCACAATTCATATATGATGGTAAATAATTTAAGCATATTCAAAATAGGCACACATAAAATGTAAACAAACAAATTAAAAAATACAAAGCAAAATATTTTTAGTTTGGAAATAATATTCATCACTGATTAATTTTGTTAAACGTTGATGCAATAGTGATTTGTTTTAAGCACTAGTCTGTATCAATTGCAGGATAATAAATACAAGAATGTCACTCCCCTCATCCCCAATTGTGTTTCAAAGTAAGGATTAAGCTAAAAATTTATTTTAAAAAAAGTAAAAATGTGATTTTTTAAAAAAATATATGTAAATTTCTTTTTCATTAAAAAATCAGTTACGGTTTAGAAGGATTTGCAGATTATAAATCTGCGGATTAGAGGGAGTTGAGTTGACTGTACTGTATATTACTATAAGGAAAATAAAATTTTTGATGACATTTTGTAATACAGTAATTATTGAATATTAGTACTCTTCATTAACTGGATGTTTGTTAAGAGCTGCTTTATCAGAAAGTATAAGCAAATGATCCAAACTATTATTTATTACCAGTTAAAGAAATAAAATTGTCTAGATTATAAAACTTTACACTGTTTAAATTGAAACTGATTTTTTTTTTTAACTGTGTTTTGAGTATTTTGGAACGTGATCATCAGATACCGAAGATCACTTCGGTAAAAATCTCATAATTATTAATTAAATATGTAATTAAATTTTTATAGGTATAATTAAAGTTACTTAAAGTTGTTTATAAGATAAATGAATCTACTGTATCTTACAAATCTGCAATTTATAGGATAAATTTTTAAGAAAAACAGTTTCGTCCATTTCTTCCACTTGGAAGAAACCTATTTCTTCCGGCTGGCTTTTTCCATGTTTTTTTCCGCAGTTTTTTCCACCTTGGAAGAAACTTGCCAACCCTGTATACTGTCTTATGATTTGTTTGAAGAATTAATTGTAGATAATATCTTCAATTGTAACAGACTGCTCTAAAAAGGCAAAGCACCTTGTCCAGTATAAAGTTCAAATTAATCTAAAAGGAATACAATAAAAATGTTCTAGTGTCATCCCCTGTAGCAGAATTTTTTCCTGCTTTCTGTGACAAACCTTACTAGAACTAATTTCTCTCTGCAAGATATTATTCAATAATAAATATATGCATTAGTACTAACTGGCAATAACTGAATAACATGAGCTTTTTTGTTTCTAAAAATGTTTATATATTAATATCAAGTCTGTATAAACTTTTTAAAAAACTTTATAACCTCATATTAATCTTTTGGTATGAAGTAATTTTTTAAATTAAAGAACAATAAATAAAAGTTTTATAATCTTTACAAACTAATAGTTAAGAAAATTAAAATTAACCAAAATAAAATGATTCACAGGAAGACAGGAATTAGAACATTAACACAAGAAAATGTTACTTACCTATAGCTAGAATTATCTTTTAACTAGGTAAAACAATAATATGAAAAAATAAATCATATTTTAAAGTATTGGCTTTACAAAGTTAATAAAACATCCTGACCTTAATTTAGTTATTGTTGTAAAACAAATTAAACAGAAAAAATAAGAATAACGAAGTTAAGGTATGAAATGCTCTAATTAAAAAAAAAAAAAAAAAAAAAAAAATTAAAATTTAATAAAAAATTTTTAGTATTCAAATATATAAATATTTTTAAACAACAACTTATCAGTGAATCCACAAAGTAGTATCCACTATCCATGAGTTTTTGTACCCTAAATGACTTGTAAACACGATACTTATTTAAAAGAAATTATTACGGAATATCAATGAGAATTTTGTCAAATGCACTAGTTATTCCTAAATTTGGTGCTATTCTCAAAGCTTATTTTTTGTGTCAAATTTTGCATTTTTGACCAAACTTGGCGCTAGTTTAACTTACACTGACAATTAATAATTGTATATGAATATGCAGCAATTCGAATAACGACACTAATCTCTATTACATTTTCATGTTCGTCAATTTTCAGCACAATAAAAGTCAAAGATATATAATGATTATTAGTCTAGAATAAAAGTTTTCGTAAAAAAAAACAAAAAAAAAAACAAAAAACATAAAAATAAAATAGTAGGAGGCTTTGCTAACTCATCTTGCTCACTACCAATTTTGATCTCGCCCTGCCACTGATTGCCAGTAAGAATTTTTTAGAAAGAATTAATTATTTCATATTGATCAATATTGATGTATATACCATAATTTCCTGCGTGATAATCTGTAGGTCAGATAAATCAGTTGTTCATTAGAAATTTTAATTAACAGAAAAAGTTGTATTTGAATAAGAAACTTCTTTGTACAAATTTAGCTTTTTCTGTTAGTAAAAATTTCTGGTGGGAAATTGTTTATCCAGGTGGAAACTTTTCAGGGGCTGTCACTGAATCCAGGGTTTTTGTACATTTTACTGTCTCTGAATTTCTTATCGAATTATTTTGTTTTTATAGAAAATTCTCATTTTTGAATGCCTAATTTGCCTTATAATGTAGAAGAACTCTCCAAATATCATTTATTATAGGTGTAAATAAATACTTTTAATCTGTATGGTATACCATTAATAAGTATCCCATCGCCATTAATTCTGCATGCAAGTAGCAGTTTTCAAAGTTTTAAAATATTAGGTAGTTTCTACCCTGTTTATCTGACCTGCAGATTATATATGCACAAAATCACAGTATAAATAATTACTCCACAGTACACAAACAGTATTCCAAACCTGTGCAATCTTTGCATTGTTCCATGAGGTTGAGGGATGACCCGTTCTCTTGTCATCTTCATCTGACACTCTTCCGTCCACAACATCTTGTGCCATTTATACACAGCATTTTCCCCCTGTCACTTCGAAAGTTTCTTCAGGTGTCTTCTTCAGAACGACACAGAATTTAATGTTTATTCTTTATTCAATGAAAATCATTTTTCTTAATATGAAATATCACTTGAACCTACCTCATATATATATATATATATCTATTATATATCATCAATTCTTAAAAAAATTATAAAACATTTGCTGTATTCAGTGTTGTAGTATTTTTACCAATGCAAAATTTCTGGTTACACTTTTTAAATGTGCCTGTTGCCTATCTTTATTTTATAATCAGTCCTATATTATAGCATGGGCAACTGGTAATTTGCCCAGGTATTCCGGACTGTAAAGGACCCCCCCAAATTTGTAATATTGAATTATAAAATGGCTCTTCAATCAGAATTTAACGATAAAACTTTTCAAATAAAAAATATATAATTCATCCTTAAGTATTGAACTTTCTAGGAAATTTATTTTTAGCCCCTAAGTACATATCTATTTTAAAGCACTGCATTTTTAATTGATAGACACACTTTTTATGCTTGATAATGAAACGGGAAAATTCTCGTTGTTGTGGTGTAACTGTTTAACAAAATGAATAGAATATTGTCTTTAGAATCTCTAAATTACAGGAATGGGATTACAAAACAACATTTAGCTCTCTCATTTGTTAGTATTGTTAGAATGCCATGCCAATTACCAATCATGAAATTTATTAGTTTCCTTTATCTGATTTAGTACGTGTTTTTTTAAAAATAATTTTATCAAAGATATTACATTCTCCCCTTATTTACACATCTGATTATACTAAGAGACCAGGGTTTAAGCTAAGTTCAAAATTTCTTTATCTATAAAGCTAAAATCAGGTAAAAAGCTTTAGTAAAATGCTAAAATAAACACAGGAATAATAAAAATTTTGAATGCCAAGGGATAAAGTAGCAGACAGCTTTTTTGATAGCATACTCTCATCAGTGCAAGATGGTGGTATTCTAAATGCTACCGAAACTGCTGTCTGCTAATTTATTATTTCCTTTGGTGTTCAAGATGTTGTTTATTATTTCTGTGTATCTAGTGCTAAGTCTCCTGTCAATCAAATGCTAAAATACTATTAGCAAATAACATTTGCATACTATTCTATATGCCTCTGTTTTATTTGCAGTTGTCAATTAAATTGGGAAACAGAATTATAATTGAGCATTGTTACAATTTAAAGTAATTTGAGCATATTAGCTATGATTCCATAGGGCATTTCACATTTAATAATAGATTAAAACTATTAAGGGACAAGCTGTTTTTAACATTCTCATTTTTACAAAACTGAAGCAGTTTAAACAATTTTTACAATTGATGTGATGTCATGATTCTTTCATGATAGATTTATTACTGTTTGCAACTTTTTTTGCAAAAGAGGATTTTTTTTTTTTTTTTTTTTTTTTTTTTTTTTTTTTAATAATTACAGTAAAATTATTAAGCAAAAACCTTTTCTTTAATTTTCGCTTTTTGGATAAACATTTCACATTTTGCAAAAAAAAAAAAAAAAAAAAAAAATGGTCGTAGTGGAAACACAGTAAGAGACAGATATACAGATGTGCCAAGTTACTACAGACTAAAAATAATTTTCATAGTACTATTCAGAAATAATAAAATTTATCTTTGTTAATCATCAATAATTATTAAAAAGAAAATACAATTAAAAAATTTCTATATGAGGTTTACAGACAATTTATAATAACTTGGCACCTCTGTAAATATTCAGGGAAAAAAAAAAACTGTGTCTAATTCATTAGGCTTTTCTCATAAAGTAAAAAAACAGATTTGCAGCAAGTGGTACTAGAAGTATAGAACAAATATAGTGGGCAAGAAAATATGGTTTATGCATTGTACATATGACTGACTATCTGTTACATATGAAATATGTCATAATGGATTCAAGCAGGCCCCCTAATGTTTCTTTGCTCAAGGAGGGCTCCAATTTATCATGATCGGGACTATTACTTTAAGATTTTAAGATACGGCAAGTTAAATGAATTTTTATTGTTTTGTTATAATTCCATTTGACTAAATTTTTTTGCTTGTAATACTAATTATATGTATTTTTATTTTAATAGACAGTCGATGTCTGGAGCTCATCTCCTTCAACTGGAAAAAGATCAGTCGCTTCCTGATGATACTGTTGCTACTCCTGAAGAATACGTGAAAAGATTCGGAGGAAGTCATGTTATAAATAAAGTGAACACTTTTTATATACTTTTAAATGTTTTTATATGCATATAAAAATATAGATATGATTTCTTTATTCAAAATCTTTAGGGGAAAAAATAGTTGTATGATTAGTTTTGAGTGTGTTTTAAAGATTCTAGTATAGTATTTATAAGACCAAAGAAAATTTATTTCTTCAAATATTATGTAGTTTTGTACTAAGATAGATCTCATATTTTATAGAGCTCTTAATCATTATATATTATGTTTATTATTCCGACTGTTTTATGCTTTTCTTTTTGATGATTTTACATACTATGTATATTCTAAAATCTGGTTTTAGATAAAACTGAATCAGATTTATTTATTTTTTTATTTATTTGTTTATTTATTTACTTTTGTGTGTGTGTGCTTTTCATGGATAATATTGGTCCAAATTGGAAACTGCTTAGGTACTACAAAGGATAAGGTAATAGGGTTGCCGCCCCCCCCCCCCCCTCCCAAAAAAAAAAAAAAAAAAGTTTGTTCATTGTGTCATGTCTACTAGCAGGATAAGCACTGTATGCAGAAAGAGCATGGCACAGCCCCTGTAATTAGATTAAATGTTTGTTAAGGCCATATAAAACACAGGGGAAGGACGTAGGAAACACATACGTAGGAGTTTCAAAAAGCAAGGTAACAAGAGCTCTGACAGGTCGGCAAATTATCCGTATGAATAAAAATCCCTCAGAAGATAATGAAAACGATAAATTAAGACAATAAATACTATTTTTTTTTTTAGTTTGATAGCTATTTGAATCTGTTAAAAAAAAAAAAAAAAAAAAAAAAAAAACTGCCAAGTTTGCCAAAAACATTATCGAACAATTCCAAGGGGGAAAAAAAGCAAAAGCAGAAAATATATAAAAAGTGTATTTAAAAAGTACTTTTTATTTCTTATGTCAGTGTTATTGAAGAAAAATTATTTATCAACAATTTAAGTAGTTTTAGGGGGCCGTTCAAATATTACGTAAGTACCTAGAGGGGAGGAGAGGGTTAGCGATTTGCTTATTTTTGCTGACAAGAGGGAGGGGGGGGGAGGGGTTGAATGATGCTTACCTAAGACATTTTCAAAATCTCTTAACTTGTAAAAAAAAAAAAAAAAAATGAAAAAAAGAAATAGCAAAAGAATATTAAACTTCAAGTTCTGATATCAACTATTTTGACTGCACAAGGAAAACATAAACGATATTTTTTTATCTAGAGGTGACTGTTCATGTTTGATGCATGAGGGCTTATTATTTCTGAGAACTTACTACTATTTCCAATTGTGAGAATAGAATAGAATGGACCAATGCGATATGTTGTATTGTGACAATACGAGTTTTCCGGGAAAGTTTCCAAAACGTAAGTAAAATTCCATCTTCTTTGTTTCCACCCCTCCTCTGACAAGTGATTGAACCCCATAACCATAGTGATCGACTGCTCTACTGTCTGGTGTCTCGGAGGTTTTTAAAACCTCTCTACTGTAGTGTAGTGGTGTTTAAAATAAATGAAATTGGAAATGTCTTCATTTCGAGAAATCTTGTATAAAAAACTTTTTGAAAGTTTCAAAAAGTCTGCATCAGATAAGCCTTTGAAGGATATCCAATGTAAAACTAATGATGAGTGGCGGCAGTACGAAAAGCCTTCTAAAACTGACAAAGAGTTCGAGGAATTGGTGCTAAAAAGAATTGAGCACGAACTGCGTAAGGCAACCAAAAATAAATCAGTCTTTCTTGATTATTTTATAAAGGTTAATTATAATCACGTTTTATTCTTAAAATTTTAAATATATTTTATCATAACTTTAAGTTTACATAATTACTTGTTATGAAATAACTTTACTTATTCTTGATGTTTACTTATTCTTCCGTCTTGGTGTTGTTGCAAAACCTTGACGCTAATTTCTTCGATGCTTGTTTCGATGGTTTGGTGTACTAATGGAACAAATTCCTCGATAAGTATGGTGATTATGTAGAGAAGTAATATGTACTTTCCTGAATAAACGTTTACTCCGAATGAGATTGTTACCTTACTTTTTGAAATCCCCTCGTATATACATATTTATTTTCTTCTCAATATATAAAAATAATTACTATTCACCATACCCAAACTACAGTTTTCAAATATGTTTACTGAGGCTTTATGTGTGAGAAATAGTATCTTAAAACTGTAGCATAAAAATTTTTCAGTAAAGAAGCCAGTAAAAATTCAAGGGCTTGATCCTTACAAAATACAAACTTGCCTAGATTACTAGAGACTAAAAATACTATTTTGATATGTCCTTGTTATCTAATACTTTTTATCTGACGTTTGCTTTAACTTTTTTATCATTAGGTTCTAATTGCAAATAATGGCATAGCTGCTGTAAAATGCATGCGTTCTATTAGAAGATGGGCTTATGAAATGTTTCGTAATGAAAGAGCAATAAGATTTGTTGTGATGGTAACACCAGAAGATTTAAAAGCTAATGCAGGTAATGCAGTTTAAAATAAAATTTTTATGAAGTTTTTTTTTATTTCTGTATATTTTATATAACCACAACCTTAATAATTTTGTTTTATTGTCATTCTTTTCTTTTTTTTTTCCATGATCTTTTATTATTCACTTTGCATTATTAGTATTTTATTAGTGTTAAATACTTATGATAGTTTGTGATATTTATATTTTATAGAATACATCAAACTTGCTGATCATTATGTGCCTGTACCTGGTGGTACTAACAATAATAATTATGCAAACGTTGAGCTTATTTTGGATATTGCCAAGAGAATGAATGTTCAAGTAAGTTAATAATAGAAGCTTTAGTTGTAAAAATGTTACAAAATCCAGTTTGTACTGGAACCATTTTAGACAGTTTTGAATATAGAAAGAAAATGTAACTTGTAGGTAGAGGAAATAAAGTTAAAAAAAAAATTGTCTATTATTATTGCATTTCATCATAAGTCAATAGGCTTTGGTGTAACTTTTCTTTGCAATTTTCTATAATAAAGTGATCCATTTAACATATTAGCTCAATTTTAAAAAATTTAATATATTTTCAGGGGTCGTGATGTCCCTATATTTTTACGATTGTTTTGTTATACTGTCATCACAATTTTCCAAAAGAAATTTTTTTTTTGAAAGTTTTAATATTATAATACTGTTAAAAAGAATTTCTGCTGTGAAAAAGTGGTGACAAAAGAATAAAATATATGTAAAAATATAGGAACGCTGTGACTCCTGTATTTATTAAAATAAAAAATGTGCACCCCCCCCCCCCCCCCAAAAAAAAAAAAAAAAAAAATAAATAAATAAATAAAAATGTCGTAAGTTCTTATATATATTTTTTAATTATACACTCTAGAATCACAGCTCTTATGTTAAACTGAACCTAAATAAAGCTTTTATTCAAATAATCTCAATTATGTTAAGCAGATCAATACATTTTAAAATGTAGTTGGATTAACACTTATTTTTTTTTTTTAATTTGATTTTTGGATTTGTAAGAATATATTAAAACATTAGACAGCTCTAAATTAAGAGGTTTATTGAGTAAAGTAGGCTTTATTTAGCTTCAACTTAATATAAGAGTTCTGATGCAAGAGCTAATATAAGAGTTCATCATATGATTAAAAAATACCATGCCAAAAAAGAGACATATAATTTTTTTCTTAAATATATTTTTAGTTGTTTTAAAATATATATTAATTAAAGAGCAAATATTGAACCCATATATTTAAAAGATATTACTTTATTATAGAAATGGTGAAAAATTCACGTGTTAAAGTGTAGCTTCTTTTTAATGTGACTGGGTATGATGAAGTCTACATTGAATATGGGGGGGGGGGATAGGCAAGCTATATATTTTATCAAAACATAGTTTCAAAGCTTTTTTTTTTTTTTTTTAAATAAATCTACACATAGTTTTTTTAAAATTAAATATATAGTCCTGGTAAAAAAAGAAGGGGGGGGGGGGAATCTAGAGCTAGTTAATTACTGAAATAATTTTTCACTATTTTTATTTAGAATTTGCTGTTTCTATATTCATTTTAAGATAACATGATACAGTCAGCCCATTATCTAAAATTAATATCTACCTTATTTAAATTTCTATAAATGTAATAAGCTTACAATCTTGTTTGTTGGTGTTAGCCTATGTGGTCTGAGGAATGCTCGTTTTTAGACAATGGGCCTGATTATTGTCTAATGACTCCTCTCCCTATAAAATATTAAAATAAGTCCTAAAAATTACTTTTCTCCCTATAATAAGTCTTAAATTTCAATATATTCTATAACTTTTTATGACACTGGCAGTATTAAGTTAATGTCATTGTCCACCAATTTAGATTTTCATTCACTGTCAATTTTATATTATCATATTTTATTTTGAAATATAAAATAAATAAAATTTGTGAAAAACAGAATCTGTAAGGAAATTGTTTTAAACATAGTTTAATACCATACCATAAAGTTGTACAGAATGTCTCCATTAAGAGAGTGGGAGAGGGGGGGGGGAGGAAATGTTTACGGTAAGATTTAGTTGTGCTCAAGTTCTAGTTTTATATATTTTACTGCAGTTGATTTACTGGGCAAGAAAAAAAAAAAAAATCTGAATATCTAAATGTATTCTTAGCATTATAGAGGATAAAATGTTTAAGGTAAGATTTAGTTGTGCACATGTTCTAGTTTTATATATTTTACTGCTGTTGATTAACTGACCAAAAAAAAAAAAAAAAAAAAAAAAAATGTATTTTTAGCATTATACAGTTTTTCTTTTATTACACTTATTTGGATATTGGTCCTGTGTATTATTCATAGTAACATCTAATTTATTTATTTCCAGGTAGTTTGGGCTGGATGGGGGCATGCATCTGAAAATCCAAAGTTACCTGAACTTTTAAATAAAAATGGGATAGCATTTATGGGTAATTATTTTATTACTTTTCTTGAATTTATTGCCAAAGTTTATTTGATTAATCATGATGACATCTTTGTTTTCAGGGCCACCTGAGAAAGCTATGTGGTCCCTTGGTGATAAAATTGCATCATCTATTGTTGCTCAAACTGCTGGAATTCCTACTTTGCCATGGAGTGGTTCAGGTATGTGTGCATTTTTTAAATGTTTATTTATTTCTAATCAATGCTAATATTTTTTTGCTTCTGTAAGCTTAATTTAACTACTACCTTCAGCTAGCTATGAGAGCTAATGTTATTTTGATGTGTTTTGTTCTACTATGTTCTTTTTTAGTCAAACTGTTCAGTGATAAATGTTCCATTTTTTATGTATCAAGGTGTATATTTAAGAGAGAGTTACGAGGTATAGTAATTAACAAAACACTCGAAATGCATTGGATAATTTGGATTATTCTGCTCCAGAAAGGGATGAGGAACAAAGAAAAAAATGTAACTGATAAAGTGAACATTCATACCTTACATATCTCTCCTCTTATCCTTATTTTGATACAATCACAACAGACCTGATACATGACTAATAGGTGATATAAGTTTGCGGTCTTTGCCTGTCTTTGCCACTGTAGCTTTTAAATAGATAGATAAATTCCAGGTTTTTTTTTTTTTATTAAAAAGCTGATTTAATCGGGATAGTACTTATGTTATGTTTGATGAAAATCTAATACATTTAAAAAAAAAAAATAATAATTAATTTTTTTTTTTTTTTTTCAGACTAATTTGCAGTGGTGTTTTTAAAATTAGCAAGATGGCAATTCTTCAATTTCCAAATCATGTTAGATAAGATCAGCAAACTCAAAATCTTTGAACTTTTAAATCATGTTACATTGTAAATCATATGTTTTACAGGTTGATTCAAAATTAGTGTGACCAATTTCAGAGCATCAGAGATTTTTATAGAATTAAGTTATTTACATGAAATTTTCAGTGTGGTTTTGTTTAGCATAGTACACTTTACGTAAACATTTAGGCCAAGCCAAAAGAGCTTTTTCGACCATTTTTGGGGGTATTTTTCTAACTTCCTCTTTGATTGCTTTTTGAAGCCCTTGAAGTGTTCTTGCTTTATGCCTAATTAAATGTTTTTTTTAAGTATTCCCATAAAATATAATCGATAGTCAAGGGATGATGGTAGCCATTTCTCAGGAGGAAGAAAATTAAATTTTTTATTTTTCAGCCATTTTATAGGTGATTTTGCAGCATCACTTGGTGCAGAATCTTGATGAAAAACAAAGTTTCCTTGAGGGTAAAGACATTTACTTTCTTTGATCATATGCTTCAAAACTTTATTTTCATAGTATTTAGCATCAATTTTAGCCTTTGGCTCTACAAAAAATGGTTTTTTTAAGCCTCGAGAGGGCATTCTCATCCATACCATAATACCTGACGGCCAACTTGCCTTTTGCAAAACAGCTGCATCTTTGCGACGCTTTTTGTGTGAAATATATTACATCTTCGTTTTGCCAGTTGTAGATGACAGATAAAACAGTTATTCATCCGAAGTTATTCATGTTTTGTATCTACCTTTGTGTAACATTAAATACAGAGGCCAAGAATGTTTTCTTCGTTTTTCTACAGTCTTTGCAGACATTTGATGAGACTGGTTTATTCACTTTTTTATAGGCAATTTTCTTTATCTGATGACAAATTGTCGATTGGGATACCTGTAGTTTCTCTGCTGAGGTTCTATGAGGCAAAGGATTTTCTACAGCAATAAGTCTTTTCAGCTTCTTTTTTTCTTTTTCACCAAGGACTTTCTTTCGTCCACATTTTTTTCCTGGACCGTTTGATTGCCAGCCAAATTTTATTTCTTTTCGAATTTTAGATAGTAATCCATTAGAAAAATGTCTTTTCTGATTTTTAAATGCTTTATTTATAGTAAAAGGCTCTAGCAGGATAAGGTAGGGTCAGCGGCCCCAGAAAGGTGTTTTGAAAATGACTCGTGTGGTAACATCTGTGAGATATAAAACTACCACTGACACAAATTCAGCCTCTTATCTCGCTGCGTTCTGGAGATAATGGATCAAATAGACGCTAGAGGGGGTAATTTTTAAAATTGATTTTTATGAAAACTATTACAGCTACACTAATGAAACAAAAACTGTTCATTAGACAAAATATTAGTCTACATTATATATTTTTTGTAGAATTTTTCTATCGTATTTACTATTAATAAAAAATGAAAATATTTTTTTTCAAGATTTTATTCCTAGTTCATGCAGAGGTACAATCACAGAAAAAATATATAAATGTAGCTTACTATGTCTAGTAATACTACCAAAAGGTGCATAAATATAAAATGGGCGCAACACTTCAAAAAAAAAATTTAAACTTCTTATGACTGTCTCAGGTACTAATGACTTTACATTTGTCTTTTGATTGAAATTTTTGTTACTGTATTAAAAAATAGTAACATGTTTATTACTAAACAATATATTAGTTAGTAATTAAAAATATATGTAAGACGTTGATTTTGACATAAAGAATTGAAAATTGTTTGTGAAACTACGTTTTTAAAGAACAAGACGCAACTTGTCACTTTCCAGCTAGTTGCATGTGTATAATTTGTAGCATTTTGTTTATTCCTCAACCTATGGAAGCCTCTGCGCAAGTGTTAATTCAACGAGTTCACTGTTAAAATAGGGGTGACAGTCATCTGGCTCAGAGAAAACAAATGATAACAGAGTGCGAATTATTGGATGTTTTCCAAATCACAAGCTGGCACACATCCAACATTTTGGACGCATCATCGCTTGGTAGTTTTAAGGAACGTGGCTGCAATATACCTATTATTCTTCTACCCCCACCAGTATATTAGCTCAACTTAAATAATCTTCTGCATATTGTTTCAGAGTATTTCAACTTTTAATTTTTCTATAGAAAACTATTTTATTGTGTTTTAGTGAGTAATTGTACACAAAATATGTCTGGTAAATGTAAAAACTGTCATAGATTTTTGTGTAAAGATAACAAGTATAGAAAAGTTATCAAAACTGAAAATGGAGCTAAAACATACAGTGATTGTTTCAATAAGAATATCTCGTAAGTGTCGTAATATGCAACAAATGTCGTCTAAGTTTTTATAAAAAGGCAGCCTCAACTTCAAAGCCTACCGTGAGTGATTCCGAGACTGACAGTGATTCTCTGATAGTCGAACCTGTAGATACAAACGATGATGATTTTGTGTGTCACATAACTAGTCCTGAAGTGGATGATTATATTGAAATGCCTTTTCCACAAGTAGTATCAACACATCGGTTCTGTATAATATGTCGAGTAGAAATAAATCTACGAGTAATATCTCTTGAAACACGATGTGACATTTTCTAAAAAAAAAAAAAAAAAAATATTTTTATACCCAGTGGTGATCGTTGCTGCAATGAACATATGATTGGTGATAGAATTTACGAAGATGACTTGTCCTGCTTATGCATAATTTCTAATACAAGTAAAATTAAAAAATCAGAATTAGTTACTTTTATAAATGTACTTTACCAAACATCTAATCTAACATTGTTCAATCGAATAGAAAATGGATTCTCAGAAAATCAACTTAAATCCCTGACAGGCTTTACTTGGAAAACATTATAGAGCTCAAACATATGCTACCTTCAATGAGAAATACAAAAACTCGGACTGTGACGTAAGCCTTAATAATTTTTCTTTTCAAATTAAGGACAGGAAATTCAAATAAGACCATTGCTGCTGTTTTGGGTTTGCAATATGAACAATATGTATCAGAATTTTTTGACGAGATCATGAAAAGTTTTGAAAGAGGTATTTTACCAAAATATTTTAGTTATGGTGCTATTACACGTCAAGATCTTATTTCTAACACCTCCAGTACAGGGAAGAAGTTATTAAATCTATCTGATAATCAACTTGTTATTATCTGCGATGGTACTTATATACGACATCAAAAAATTCAAAATAATTTTTATCAAAGAAAATCTTTCTCTTGGCAGAAAAAAATTAATCTTTGCAAACCTTTCACCATCTGCACTACAAATGGTTATATTATAGACTTTGCAGGACCTTTCTACGGCACTCAAAATGATGCTTCAATACTAAAACTTGTTTTACAAGACTCTACTGGTTTACAGACATTATTATCACCAAATGATATTTTTATTGTAGATCGTGGTTTTCATGATTCAGTTGATTTCCTACAAAGTAAAGGATATACAGTATTTATGCCTGCTTTAAAAGGAAACAGGGCGCAACTAACAATGGAAGAGGCTAATGAATCAAGAAGAGTTACAAAATTGAGATGGGTTGTAGAAGCAGTTCATGGTGCAATAGCTGAAAAATATCGCCTTCTACGCAATTCTTTGGATAACAAACTTATACCAAAGTTGAAAGTGCTTTGTAAAATTGTTGGATTTTTACAAAACAAGTATGGCCAAAGATTAAATTCTGAAGGCGAAAAAAATGATGAGCTGCTTGAGTACATGGAGAGCAGAATGAGTCTTGTAAATACTCTTAATGAAGAAGTCATTAAAAAAAAATTGGAATCGTCGAAAGTTGGCTTTTCAGCAACTTAAGTCGTCTAAAATTCTAGATTTCCCTCAGTTAAATAAAGACCAGCTAACTATGTTTTTCAATGGCTCCTACCAACTCTCACAGGCTGTGTCTTATTTAGCGAATATAATGGACAAAGAATGCAACCTCACAGTACAGTTTGTTAAAACCACAACCAGCATATTAAAACTGGAATTTAAATCAAGACATGTGAACCGTAAAACTTATCATGTTTATATATAATATGTACCAATCGGAACGACAATCGAAAGCATATGCCGATATTGCTGCAACTGTCCTAATGGTCTAAGAACAGTAGGATGTTGTTTTCACATGGCCGCAGTTGTTTATTACTTGTGTTATGCCCGATATCTTTCCCTTATCTTATATCCAGCACAAGTTTTATCTGATATATTTACATTAGAAGAGATTCACGCAGTTATTAATGAGGACAGTGATGAAGATTAATTATACTTTAATAATATATTTTGTATTACAATAAATAATATTTTCTTTGAATTAATTTTTAAATATTCAGCATATTTCTTTTTTAACGTGAATAATAACTGTAATTTAGAGATTTCACAAAGTTGTACACTCTTAATAAACATGTTACTTCTTTTTAATACAGTTTTCTACGACATCTGTGGCAGTTTTTGCATTTACTAGACATATTTTGTGTACAATTACTCACTAAAACACAATAAAATAGTTTTCTATAGAAAAATTAAAAGTTGAAATACTCTGAAACAATATGCAGAAGATTATTTAAGTTGAGCTAATATACTGGTGGGGGTACAACAATAATAGGTATATTGCAGCCACGTTCCTTAAAACTACCAAACGACGACGTGTCCAAAATGTTGGATGTGTGCCAGCTTGTGATTTGAAAAGCATCCAATAATTCACGCTCTGTTATCATTCATTTTCTCTGAGCCAGCTCACTGTCCCCCCTATTTTAACAGTGAACTCGTTGAATTAGCGCTTGCGCAGAGGCTTACATAGGTTGAGGAATAAACAAAATGCTACAAATTATACACCCGCAACTAGCTGGAAAGCAACAAGTTGCGTCTTGTTCTTTAAAAACATAGTTCCACAAACAATTTTCAACTCTTTGTGTCAAAATCAACGTCTTACTTATATTTTTAATTACTAACTAATATATTTTTTAGTAATAAACATGTTACTACTTTTTAATACAGTAATAAAAATTTCAATCAAAAGACAAATGTAAAGTCAGTAGTACCTCAGACGGTCATAAGAAGTTTTAATTTTTTTTCGAAGTGTTGCACCCATTTTATATTTATGCACTTTTTGGTAGTATTATTAGACATAGTAAGCTACATTATATATTTTTTCTGTGATTGTACCTCTGCATGAACTAGGAATAAAATCTTGAAAAAAAATATTATCATTTTTTATTAATAGTAAATACGATAGAAAAACTCTACAAAAAATATATAATGTAGTTATAAAATAAAATAACAGACCTTACTTAGGCTTCATCTTCCGCAAGAAGCTTTTCTGGGGAGGATCCCTCCCCCTTTATCAATTGCAAACTGTGCTTGTGGGCCCTGGCTATTTATAGCTTTACTTCGTTCTTGTAACAGGTAGTGCCACTGTGGATCTATTTTGGCAGATTCATGGTCATTTATGGCGCTGCTATCACTGACGATTTCAATGCTGTCCCGGTAAAATGCGTAAGTATGATTATTATAATTAGCCAATTTTTCAACGTCATTAAATTAAATTTCTATTTCATTTTCATAATATGTTCGAGCAAGCGCAGTAGTAGAGCGGGCAAATTTAATATAATTTTCATGTTCCTTAAGGCGTGTTTTTATTTTTCTTTTAGTGACTCCTATGTAACTTCCATTTTTTTTTATCGGGGTATTCTATAGGGATTTTATACACTCCGGTGGTTTCAAGGGGGAGAATAATATCTTTGTCGTTTCTTATAATTTGGAAAATATTCGGGTTGGGCTTTATTGGAATGTTTAGATTAAATTTATTGGCAGTATTTTTTATTTTATTTGAGGTTCCTTGATTATATGGTATTGAAAATATGAATTTTTGTTGCGTTTTTTGCTGGTTAGGAATTTGATTTAACTGTTTTATTCTTTTTTTATATAATTTTTCAACAAGGAATTTGGGATATCCGGCTTCAACGGTTAATTTTTTAATAAATTTAAGTTCTTTATTTAAGTCTTTTATTATTGCATATTAATATTGCGCGATTAACGTAGCTACGGATTGTATTAATTTTATATCGATAAGGGGTTTTACTTCTATTGTTAACTATTTCGTTGTTGGCTATTGGTTTCCTGTAAACAGTGGTTCTTATTTTGTTATTTTCATGTTTAATTTTTATATCTAAATAATTAATCTCGTTACCTTGTTCAGGTTCATAGGTAAATTTAATATTTTTGTCAAACAAATTTAATTCATCAAGTATTTCATTTATATTTTGATCTTTTTTAATTATCACAAAAACGTTGTCCACGTACCTAACCCAAAAAATAATTTTATCTTTCATTAATTTAAAAATGTCTTTTTCAAGCGTTCTCAATTTAAATTCAGCTATTATCCCTGAAATGGGTGATCCCATTGGCACCCCCATATTTTGTTTATATACGATGTTGTTGAACCTGAAATAACTTTCACATAGGATAAGATTACTGTTAACTATTAATGTGTTCGCAACGGGAGTTTCATATTTATTTGCTATTGCTTGGTTAATTAGGTCACAAATTTCATTAATATCGATAGACGGGAATAAGTTAATGACATCAAAGCTGATAAATTTTTGGTTATTGTTAATTTCTAGTTAATTAATACGTTTAATAAAATCTTCAGTAGAATTAAGGCTATGGTCAGAGGGGGGCAAAAGGTTGCGGTAAATATGAGTCATATATTTCTCGAGGGGGTAGGTAGGGCCTTCTTTTTTGTTAACAATCGGTCGAAATTTAGGTGGATTTTTATGGTCTTTGAATCGCCCAAAGAGGTGCGGGGTATTAGGTGCGAAGTTATTAGCAATGGGGGGGGGGGTTATCTGACCAATTACCTTGTTTTATTAATTTATTGACTTTATCTATTAATTTTTTATTGGGATCATTTTTAACTATGGTGGTTCCTATTTCATTAATTGTGTCACTCATTTTACTATTATAATCTGTACGATTCAAAATGGCTATTTTATGGGTTTTGTCTGTAAGGGTGCAAGCAATTTGTTCATTTTTCTTGATTTGTTTTAATGTTTTAAAGTCGGCACAATTAACGTTCTTATTTTTAGTACTCTTAGTTAATTCGTTATAAGCTATATTCCTGATATGGTTTTTAATTTGCGGGGGAATTTTATCGATAGCGGTTACTATTTTAGCGATACTGTCATTTAAATTAATTGGTTGGTCAAGAACAAATTTCGGTCAGAGTTTTAATAATGCATCTTCATGGCTATTTGTTTTATAGTCTGATAAGTTAATGTATGGTTGTTTTTTGATTGACTTATTTTTTAAAACTTCCCTGTTAATCCAGTTTTTTAGTTTATTGTTATGTCTTTTAATAGCGATATTTCGTTCAACAGTTTTGAAAGTTTCGATTTTATTTTTCATGATGTTATATTCTGCAAAATTACTAATTTCCTTAAGATTAGAATCGGTTTTATTAATAGCTTCAATATTTTTATAAAAATCAGATTTCCTACATCTAATAGCCTTATTTAATACTTGTCTTTCAAAATAACGAACTTCACGCGGAAAAAGTTTTTTAAGTGTTTGATTCTTAACTCTAAAGATTTTTGGTGTAATATTAAAGTTCCTACAATCCTGTAAAAAATTGATACTCTCTTCGGTTTTAATTTGTTTTTTGTTAAGTTTTTTCAATTATAAATAAATATTACCACAATGGCACTACCTGTTACAAGAACGAAGTAAAGCTATAAATAGCCAGGGCCCACAAGAACAGTTTGCAATTGAGAAAGGGGGAGGATCCTCCCCAGAAAAGCTTCTTGCAGAAGATGAAGCCTAAGTAAGGTCTGTTATTTTATTTTATAATTATGTTGTGCTTCGTTTAAAATTCAAATAAGTTATATGATGTAGACTAATATTTTGTCTAACGAACAGTTTTTGTTTCATTAGTGTAGCTGTAATAGTTTTCATAAAAATCAATTTTAAAAATTACCCCCTCTAGCGTCTATTTGATCCATTATCTCCAGAACGCAGCGAGAGGAGAGGCTGAATTTGTGTCAATGGTAGTTTTATATCTCACAGATGTTACCACACGAGTCATTTTCAAAATACCTTTCTGGGGCCGCTGACCCTACCTTATCCTGCTAGACCCTTTGAGTAACCATGCTTCAAAAGCTGTAAAATTTTGTTTTGAGTTTGAGGATCTAATTTTCGGAGCCATAATTTACTCCCACTAATAAAAACAGCTAGATTGGTAATTTAAACGTCTCACCTTTAAAATAAAACTGGTGGTAGAGAGATTAAAATTTACCATAAATAGTTACATGCTTTTAAAATTGGTCACACTAATTTTGAATCAACCTGTATTTATTTATTTATTTATTTATTATTATTTTTTTTTTTTTTTGATTGGAGCATAAAAGCACTTACAAAAGTAAAAATTTGGCTATGAGTAGTGATTATAAATTTACAATTCTCAAAAATCTCTCAATTTAGTTGAAAATTATAAATTTTTAAAACTTACTTAAAATGTGATTCCCTCACCCCCCAACCCACTCCAAGGCCATTTTGCATTGATATTTTAAAATTTGAGTTGTCAGTCTTTCAACTTCTGACTCGCATTTAGTCTTCTTTTTTTTTCCTTAAACCTCAAAATTTTCGCCGAATTTGACAAAAATAAAAAATTGGCTATAAATAGTTATTAAGAGTTTACAAACAAAAAATCATTAAATTCCTTGACAGCCCTGTTTTGACATTTTATAACTTGCAAGTTAGCGCTCTTCCAACTGAAAATTATAAATTTTTATAAATTCCATAAATTAGGTCTAAAAGCTGAATGGAATGAAGGACAAAACAATAAAATAAAGATTCGGCCGGAGCTGTATAAAAAAGGCTGTGTGTCTGATGTTGATGAAGGTCTGAGGGTAAGGAAAAAAAAAATATATATATTTTATAATTTTATTAGCTCTATTTTTTTTTTTTTTTTTTAATTACATTTTTGCCAACCAGTTTATTAACCCTTAAATGTCATGTGTTGCCTTTCAGCAACATACCCAATTTTATCTTCTAAAGTATTATTAGAATAACATTGAAGCTCTAATGCTGCATGTTTGCCGATTGACAACAAATTGCTTTTTAACTGTAAACCATAGTTAAAATAAAGTATAATTTTTTTAAAAATATTTTTCCTGTGAGGTAAGAATAAAACATTTTTAAATTGATTAAAAAAATAATCGGGCATTTAAGGGTTAAGTTAGCAATCATACTTACCAACTATCTCATTATGAAGTGTAAAATTTTTAGTACCTGCCTTTCTTTTCAACCAGTCATATTTTAGAGTAATTTTATTCTTATTTCATCATAACAATATTTAGAGAGAATTACTCTAAAAATAAAGTGGTGTGGGAAAAAAAGGTGTTTTTTTAAGGGGCGTTAACAATTTTATGCATATTAATGAGGTGGTTGGCGGGTATAAGCAATGTATATATTGTTTAGTATATATAGGCCAAATAAGTATGAAGATAGCCTTGATAGCATTTTGCTGCATAGGAACAGAGTCTGAATAAATTCAAGAGGCCTTCCCTGAAATTATAATTTATCAGTAATAATTAATTCTTTGAAGGACTGTTCAAAGAATTAAATTCTATTATTATAAGTAAATGAGAAGCAAAAGTTTTTAATTTGAAAAAAAAAAAAAAAAAATGCTATAGGAAAACCAAATTTAGTTTAATGAAAGACTTTTAAATAAGTAATACTCTTTAATACTAAGTTACCAGCGTGCCAAATCAGTTTAAGAAAATGCTGTACAAATATTCAATCCTGGTTGTTGCACTTGCATAGAAGAGTGATTTTAAGATTTAAAAGAGTGATTTAAAATTTTTACCATCTCATTTAAAGCAGAAAAATATATTAAAAAATATATATTTTATATAAGAACTGAAAACTATGTCAAACAAGAGCAAATTTCAAATGAACATAACATTAATTACATTAAAAAAAAAAAAAAATTAGGGGATGAAGGAGCAGAGACCACCGAGGCTTAAACTGGGTGGAGTAAGTTAAACCAGTTTGTCAGGAGTTCAACTTTCCCCAAATCCTCTGCAAAACCATATCTGTACTGATAAGTATAAAGGATTTAAGTCCAAAAATGTGGATTTTGAGTTAAGTACATAGTCAGACTCAGAAAAAAATTCGCATTCGACTGGTATAAAGGATTTAAGTCTATGTCATTTAGACTTTGAGAAAATCCATTGGTAAAAAAAGGTTCAAGTCAGAAATTTACCATTCATGTATAGTATAAAATATTTAATTGAATTTTTTCCCGTTATTAAATGAAGGTTGACAATCATTGAATGGTATAAAGGGTATAAGTCAACGAAATACCTTTTCCAAATTGATTCTTCTGATTTGTTTTTGGTTAGTTTAACTTTATTTTTCATCTCCTGAAAAATCAAGAATATGGATTTAAATCCTTTATACTTATCAGTACAGATATAATAACAAAGAAAAAGTCAATATGAAGACAATAACCACTACAAATAAAAAATAAATTAAGATTAAAAATTTAAAAAAAGCAAGCAAAACTTAAAATTACTATGCATAATTGTAAAAATTAATGCTTGTCAAGACATTATTTGATTGGGACATTGTTTGATTATACATATTATATATAATTTTACTATTGAAAAAATTCATTTAGCCAGTTGAACAATTTCATTTGTCATAACTGAGAAAGTTTACAGTTTCGTATTATAATATGTATTAAATATATTAATTCTATAATAGTATTTAAGATAATAGATTTTATAAAATTATAATTTTTATACTGTTAGGTGAGAACAAATTATTTTATAATTATAGACATTTATAAACCAAATTTATATAAACTAAATCAGTCATATATATGTAAAATTATCCATGCTGTACAGCTGTAAGTAAAACAGAAGTAACATAACAAATAAAGATTAATCCAAAATAATAATAATAAAGCAAGGTGATTGATAATAATGCATCCAGTTTAAAAAAGATAATAAAAAAAAAAATCTGTTTAAGACAGAATTTACATTATTAGTGCACTAACCTCTATTCTACCCTCTGGTTATAGGTATTATTTTCAGTCTTAATAAACAAAATTTTAAAAAAGAAAAAATATATAAATCAGTAGGAAATGTTATTAAAAAAAAAAACACTTTCTTGTTATAGGTGTTATTTTAAGTATTAATAATTAAATAAAATTTTAAGAAAGAATGTAAAGAAAAAAAAAAAAAAAAAAAAAAATCAGTGAAAAATTTTATAAAAATAAAATTGGAGAATTTTGCATAATGAAAAGATAAAATCTTCTTGAGGGCAACCCTCTTACAATTAATGCATTATAACTCTGCTAATCCTTACTTAAAATACCCCCAACAGAAATAATTGACACTTTCTTCAGAGATCGCTATTCAGTTGGGACTTGTTTGCATTTGGCACATCTGCAATTATCATGTAACTGTTGGCCTAGTCATTTAGAGGCTTGCATGTATATGGACTAGGCCTTTAGAAAGAGATCAAGGCTTAGAAAGACCCAGGAAAAAGAAGAAAAGAGATAAGCCCATAGCATAGACAATTGGTAACTTCTACACTAGCACACTTCATACCTGTAGTTGCTGTCCAGTATTAATTCTTTAGAGCTCTGTAGTGTTTATCAGAGCTATGTTATATTAAATTTTATATTTACTAATAAAATTATACCTTAAATATATTATCCTTTTTTTAAAAATATGCACTTACAGCAAATATATTTCAAATACGTCTCATATTCATCTTTAGTGCATCACTATGTACTATCTGTCGCTCTGGATTGTTTTTGTCCTTCTGATCGTTGACTCTCTTCACTTCACAGGACTTTTTTGTCATCAGGTGTTGCCATGCGGATCAGTGGCGGATTTAAGGGGGGGGCTAGGGGGCTGAAGCCCCCCCCAAAACACTGACCTTCACTATTGAATATTGGAATTGTAAATTTTTTATCGGTCTAGAATAACACTTTGAAAAATCTTAGCCCCCCCCAAAAGTCAAGTTCTGGATCCGCCACTGATGCGGATGGTATTACGCTATGCTCACAATTGTTAATAGATAGACTGTTAGTGATTATCTCAATGGCTTCTCTTTTGAAAACATAATGGTGGTTATTATAGGGGGCTATTTTATGGATGTTTATTGTTTTATGTTTAATTGGGTTAGTTTTTATGGGTGGTGGATAGAGCAGTAGAAAACCTATTAAATTTTATATCTGAGAGGTGTTCTTTTTCATGATCATTAATACAACATTTTGTCATGCCTAGAGTTGTAAAATTCTCGAGAATAATCTTTCTGAGAATATTCTACTCGAAAAGAATAATCGAGAATATTCTTATAGAAGCTATAATAACAGGCAATTTTGAAATGTGTGCTCTGTATAAGTACTAATTTTTGTGGAAATTTAGAATTTTTTAAAATTTTGCTTTTAATGAAATAATCAGATTGTTTAAAGAAACAATTAAATTTATTTAGTTGTAGGTATTAAAATTAATTCTTTAGGGCTAAAAGATAAAATGAGACTGACTGTTTGTTTTGATTTTAAATTTTATGTAATGAGTAACCAATTGCAATTTTAAATTAAATTTCATTTTTAAGCTATTTGTTATTTTGCTTTTTGTGCATGTTGGGGTACTTCATACACATTTTTCAATGACAAACTCAAATTTGCTCTTTTAAGGCTCATATCATTTTTATCTTGCCAGGGTGCAATGTGAAATTTCTTAGATGGCAACGCCATGCACGCTTCTTGTTAATTCAACTTTAATGACATATGCCATTATACCGTTACTACAAAAGACAATATTTGCTAAATAATAAAGTTGAATATTTATATATTTAGCTAGCTGAATAGTAGCCAAATAATTTGATATTCAGCCAAACCAAAAATTCAGTAGCATGACTGAAAAGGCCGAATATTCAATACATCCCCAATAAACATATGTTTCATACATAAAATAAGGATTACAGAAATATGACTTATGTGAATTTGATTTCTTAAGTAAATGCACAGGCTTTATTATTATTTTTTTATTTGAAAATTTTTATATATGAAAAAAAAATATTTTCTTTAAATTCAGATTTTAATGATGGTATAGTTACAAATAGGAAACAGGCATTAAAAAATTTTAAATTTGTATTTTAATATGAATAATTATTCATCATTTGCTGTTGAATGTTTTTTGTCTTGAATAGGTACTGAATGTTTAGAAAAACTAGTTTGTGAAGCTTATCAGAGAATATTCTCAGATTCAAAATTATTAATTGTAAAGTGAATATTATGAAATAAAGTCTATGTTCTATTTATGCATGTTAAATGGATTGATTGTGAATGACTTTTTTAATTTAAGTCATAAACCTGAAAAAATTTTATGCAATTTAACATAAAAAGAATATTCTCAATTATTCTCCAAATTTGGAACTTCGGAGAATAGTCTCAGAATAATCTCGTTCTCTGAGAATATTCTCTGGAGAATATTCTCACCTTACATCTCTAGTCATGCCTATGTAGCAAGCTCTTTTATTATTTTCATGTTTAAAGTTAATTTTATAAATACCTGAAGTAACTGTTGGGTTAATTTGGTCTTTTCCATTATGGAGGCGTTGAAATGTATTTTTATTTGGTTTAATAGGAATGTTAATATTGAGTTTTTTTGCTTCATTTTTTATCTTTAGAGCAGCACCATTACATAAAGGTATAGAGGTGGTAAAGTTTGGTTTAGATTTTTGTGCATTGTTAATGGAATTAGAGGTTTTTAAACATTTTTTATATATTTTATCAACCAGATTTTTAGTATAGTTGGCTTTTTTCATGATTTCTTTGATAAATTTGATTTCTTCTTTAAGTAAGGTTCTGTTAGAGCAGATGAGGATGGCCCGGTTTACATAAGAACGGAGAGTGGCATATTTATATGAAAGGGGGCTGTTGCATTTTTTATTAATTATTTTGTTATTATCTGTAGGTTTTCTATAGACAGTAGTATCGAATGAGTTATTGGGATTTTTAATAATACTGACATGAAGGAAATTTAAAGTGTTGTTACTTCCAGTTTCAATTGTAAATTTTATTTTATTATCAAGGTTATTAAGATCTTTAAGGAGATTGTTAGGATTGATATTAGCGGGAATAACAGTGAAAATATCATTGACGTAACGGTTCCAAAATTTGCATTCATTTATAATATCGGTAGCAGAGATTTCCAAATGACACATTTTTATTTTGGTGATTGCTCCTGATATGGGAGAGCCCATTGGGACACCCTGAGTTTGTTTATAAATCTTTTGATTGAAAGAGAAATATGATTCATTAAGAAGAAGGTTGCTAGCCCGAATAAGGGTTTCACTAACTTTATTATTCCCATAGATGTCTATAATTTTTAAGTTAATAAGTTGTGTGATTTCCAAAATGTCAATAGAAGGATAAAGATCTTTAACATCAAAGCTGATGAGAGTATCTTGGGTGTTGAAATTAATATTGTGGAGATTTTGAATAAAAATTTTGTTTGAATTTATGGAGTTATTAGAAGGGGGGGGGGAGGGGAGGAGGGATTGGTAGATGTTTTTCATATAAGTTTCCAAACAGTAAGTTGGTCCTTCAAGTTTATTTGCAATTGGTCTAAGGGTAGATGGGTTTTTATGATCCTTATATTTAGCAAATAAACGAGGGATATTTAAGGCATGATTGCTAAAGGATGGAGGAATATTGTTTGGCCAAGTTCTGGTTTTTATGAGATCCTTAGTTTTACCGATTAGTTTAAGGGGGGGGATGAGTAATTTTAACAGCCTTTAGTTTATTAATAGTGTCGAACATCATTGTATTGATTCTATTCATTAGAGTAATTTTATTAGTTTTGTCAGACATAGAGATGTAAGGCGAGAATATTCTGAGAATATTCTCTCAAGTTCCAAATTTGGAGAATAATCGAGAATATTCTTTTTTTGTTGAATTGCATAAAATTTTTTCAGGTTTGTGACTTGAATTATAAAACTAATTCATAATCAATCCATTTGACATGCATAACTTGAACATAAAGACTTTATTTCATAATATTCACTTTACAATTAATAATTTGGAATCTGAGAATATTCTCTGATAAGCTCCACAAACCAGTTTTTCTAAACATTCAGTACATATTAGAGACAAAAAACATTCAACAGCAAATGATGAATGATTATTCATATTAAAATACAAATTTAAATTTTTTAATGCTTGTTTCCTATTTGTAACTATACCATCATTAAAATCTGAATTTAAAGAAAATATTTTTTTTTCATATATAAAAATTTTCAAATTAAAAAAAAATAATAATAAAAAAGCCTGTGCATTTACTTAAGAAATCAAATTCACATAAGTCATATTTCTGTAATCCTTATTTTATGTATGAAACATATGTTTGTTAGGGATGAATCGAATATTCGGCCTTTTCAGTCATGCTACTGAATTTTCGGTTTGGCTGAATATCAAATTATTTGGCTACCGTTCAGCTAGCTAAATATATAAATATTCAACTTTATTATTTAGCAAAAATTGTCTTATGTAGTAACAGTATAATGGCATATGTCTTTAAGTTGAACTAACAAGAGGCGTGCATGATGTTGCCATCTAGGAAATTTCACATTGCACCCTCGCAAGATAAAAATGATACGAGTCATAACAGAGCAAATTTGAGTTTGTCATTGAAAAATGTGTATGAAGTACCCCAACATGCACAAAAAGCAAAATAACAAATAGCTTAAAAATGAAATTTAATTTAATTTTGTAATTGGTTACTCATTACATAAAATTTAAAATCAAAACGAACAGTCAGTCTCATTTTCTGATAAAAGATCAAATAACCCTTTCAGACCCAGGCTGTACAATCATGCGGGTTAGGCATCCACTTACATTTTTGCATCTAGAACAGTCGTATGTAATAAAATCAGGAAATGAATGTTCGAGCTAATTAGCAGAAAGTGTAAAGTACAATTTTCAATCAACAAATTTCGGTTATAGTCCATATATACATTAAGCGACAAAAAAAAAAAAAAAAAAAAAGCAGCACAGCAGAAAAAATGAATTATACCTTTTTTATTTGTAATAACTTTAAAATTAATGTTTGAAACGAATAAAACTGTCTTGTTTGCATAATACCAAAGGGATTAAATGATACCTATGTACATTTTTGATTTAATAATTCGCTTTATTTCACTCTACGAAGTACTTTTAAAAAATCTGCATAAGATTTTCTTCTTGAACATAATGTAATAACCATACACTTTGTATTCTATTAGGATTTATTATATGAAGTAAACAAGTTATATTTTAATATATAAAATAAAACTATTTATTTGTTAGATTTAAGCAATTTTTTATTAAAAATATGCATTCTGCATTGGGTTAATTCCGCCTTTATATGGATTTACTGCTTTAATGCACAATGGCATAGTTTTATACAGTGTTTTATTATAAATCTCAGATATTTCAATGTGCTAAATATCACAAACAATTTTTTCTAGTTCTGGCAGAGTTACAGGCTGCAAATTTCGAATCCTCTTCCCTCTCCCCCGCCTTTTTATAGACAAAACATTTTCGAGCAGATCACGAATAGGACTATTTCCATGTCTGGTAAAGAAGAAATTCTACTATATCCTTTGTGGGATTTAACTTAAATTGAAAAAAGATATGATTACTTACAGAATTATAGGTTCTCATGGGAATGGATAGGAAAGATGCCGTGTAGTAAGGTGCATTTTGTCATCTTGAATTGGTTTAAACCTGAAAATTTTTTCAGGTTTGTGACTTGAATTTTAAAACTAATTCAAAATCAATCCATTTGACATGCATAACTACAACATAAAGACTTTATTTCATAATATTCACTTTACAATTAATAATTTGGAATCTGAGAATATTCTCTGATAAGCTCCACAAACCAGTTTTTCTAAACATTCAGTACATATTCAAGACAAAAAACATTCAACAGCAAATGATGAATGATTATTCATATTAAAATTTAAATTTGGTATTTGCGGAATTGTCCAAAATACCTCCAAAATAGTCGTCAGGCACCACTTTTATGAAGATTGTGTTTTATTTCGAGTTAATTGATCCCTTGAGCATAAAAATTTGCTTGACTCTTTGAAAAGTTATGCACCTCCGTACCATAATGTACGGAGAATGTGTCAATGTTTTAAAAGTGCGATTTTCATTAAGTCAGTCATATTTTCGTTGTCAGATCTGCTTGTTTTCTTTAGCTCGAAATAAGTTAAACTTAACTCATGAAAGAGAACCAGTTCAGACCAATAATTAACTAATCATTTTTTAATTTTTTTAGCCTACTGAGGTCTTGCTTTCCTATTTCTCTTCACTGAGAATGGAATTTTTTCAAATTTTGTATCATTTAAACCTGATTTGTTTAATAGTTGCTGTACTGTAGTTAAAGAAATTATGCTGCTAAACACTTTTTCTGAATCTCTTTTACATGTTCTAAATGTAATACAAACTGATTTTATAAGCAATGGCTTTTTAACTTACGGTCATCTCGCTTGGATGAACAACATGGCTGCTTAAAACCAAATTTCCAGTTTAAATAGCTAAAAAAATTTATATCGTGCTAAAAACCCTTTTACCAATATTTTGTTAACATTTAATTATTTTGCCATCTCACGTATTAAATTATTTTTTGATTTTCCTTCAAAAATTAATACTTTTTGTGGCATCGTTAACTGCCTTATTTTTATCATTTTTAAAATAATTTCTAAAATTACAATTTTCCTGACAATTGCATTTTGTTTTTAGCACTGAACTCAAAGCTAAAGTGTATGTAGATGACAACATAATGAAATCTGTTCGAAAATTTGTTTTCAAACAATAAAATTGGCGGTTTTAGAAGGCAAAAAGGAAAATATTCAAGTGTGGCTTTTTTTTTTTTTTTTGTAGCTTAGTGTGTGTGTGTATATATATATATATATTTTTTTTTTTCAGTTTGCAAAAAGAGAAGAATGTAATGTTTTTAAAATAATGTTTCGGGTCAGAAAGGGTTAAGCTAGCTTCTTCAATGATAGACAACTTATCTAATTCTTTATCATCAATATTACCGACTTTGTATAAACTCAACTGTTTTTGTCTTTTATTTGGCTTTTAATTTAATATTGTCTACATACATCAATTTGCCACTTTTTTCCACCAACACACTTTTTCTTTTTTATTTGAAAACAATGTCATATGTTTACTCTTTGAATAGCTGTTGGATAAATTCATTTTTATCTCATACAGTTATGTGTAAAACATTTTAAAGCAAAATATAAATAATTTGAAATATATTCTTTTTTTTTTTATGTCACCTTTTAAAAATAATATCGGTAATGATATAAAGAAAAATATTTCAGTTATTGCTTTGTCTCTTAATTACTTGGATTATCACTAGATTTCAAGTTCAATAATTTACAAGATTTTATCTTTAAGCCCTAAAGAATTAATTTTATTTTAATACCTACAACTAAATAAATTTAATTATTTCTTTAATCAATCCGATTATTTTATTAAAAGCAAAATTAAAAAAATTTCTTAATTTCCACATAAATTAGTACTTTATACAGAGCACACATTTTAAAATTGCCTGTTATTATAATTTCTATAAGAATATTCTCGATTATTCTTTTCGAGGAGAATATTCTCAGAAAGATTATTCTCAAGAATTTTACAACTTTAGTCAGACATTAAACAAATTATTTCACAGTTGTTTCTCAGATCTTTTAAACAACGTATATCAGCGAGGTCAGATTGTTGATTTTTAAGGTTGGTAAGGGATTTAATAGCTGGATTACGAATGGTATGTTGTTTGTGGGGAGGAACATATTCAAGTGCAGTTTTGATGTGAGCGATAGTCCTTTAAATCTGCCTTTTCGTTTAGGATAAATTTAGGGCCTAATTTTAAGATGGAGTCTTGGTGAGAGTTTGGTTTAAGATTGGAAAGATATATAAGGATAGGTAGTGGGTGGTTGAAAACATTTTAAGTTATATTTTTCTTTTAAGAGCCAATAACGCAATTTTTTGTTATGTCATTTTTGTAGGTGGTATTGATCTATTTTAATGAAATGATTTATTTTTCTATGGTATTATTGAAATCATTAATATGAATGATTGATGCAAGTTCCGATTTTAAAGAAATGTAGTTTTGCTTGAGTTTATAGATTAAGATGGACTTTTGTTTGATAGTTTTTTTAAGTATAGATGATTCCAAGTTTTTAGCTATGTTTTTATAATGCTTGGTAATAAAAAGGGTTTTAATTTTAATAAATTTTGGGGTAATCTTGAAATACAAGCAGTCCTCTAGAAAGGCTTTATGCAAAGTTTCACGATTTAGTTTCTTAGCAGTATTTTAAAGATTTTTATATATAGTTGCGTTACTCATGATGTGAAACCAGGAGAAAAATTAGCTAAAGGAAAAATGATTAATAATTCAAAGAAAATATCTCAAGATGAGTCTACCGACCTGTAAGTGCATATTTTTTTTAAAAAAAGGATAATAAATTTAAGGTATAATTTTATTAGTAAATGTAAATTTGGTCCTTTTAAATAACTTAATTATATATTAAATTTTATAATTAATATAATTTTTTTTTTTTTTTTTTTTTAATTATACTTCTTTAAAGATGCTCTTATAAAAATAAAATTTAATACCCGTTGAAGAATTTTCAAAGAAAATTTGTGAAGTCTGGTTGTAAATCTATGAAATTTATCATATTGCTATGAAAGTGGCAAAAAAGAGTTCAACAGCTTCCTCCCTCCCCTCCCCCCCCTTTTTCCTTGTAAATTTTGAAATTTAATTTCTTACTTTCTGATGATAATCTTTCTTTAATTATTGTATTAAGCAATTTGGTTTAAAATGCCAATTAAGATGTTATTTACAGAAAATCTTATGTGTTTGTTAAATATAATGAGGTATCGCCAATAAATTTCTAAGTGTAAATTTCATTAGTTTATAAATTAAAATAACTGAAGGAACATACCAAAGTAGCCAGTCACATGTGAGAAAAATTTTAAAATTATTTTATCACCAAAATCATTATACTGTTTAACATTAAAATAATTTTTAATATTTTCTTTTTTTTTTTTAGATAGCTCAAGAAATAGGATTTCCTGTGATGATTAAAGCATCTGAAGGTGGAGGGGGAAAAGGCATTAGAAAAGCAGCTAACATTGAAGATTTTCCAACTCAATTTCGTCAGGTAATTTGATTCATTCTAGCTTTATCCTATGAATAAATAAAACTAAATACATGCTGCCAGACACAAAATTGAAAATATCATTAGTTTTTTTCAGTAATAAATAAATAAATAAATCAGAATTTCCATCGGCCTTGAAAGTTCTTAAGAAGTACTTAAATTTTATTTTTATTTTCAAGGGCTCCAGAAAGATAAAAAATAATTATGCTACCTTGCTTCCTGCAGTTAATTTTCCATTTGTATTGTATTTTTGCTTGCTTCATGGTCTGTCAGCTACGTTTATGAATGCTGCATGATTTGCTAGTCGTGTTTCGAATCTCGAATGGCCATCAGATAGTAGTGCATTGTGTGCAATTTATTGCTATTGCAAACACATTTCATACTTTAAAAATTAATTCAACATAATTAACATTTTTTTTTACATTTAAAATCTGCGAGTTAAAAGCACAAAACATTAAATAATGTATTTAATCCACTAAAGGGTGCTATTTTTTGAAAATAAAGATTGAGGGAATTTCTTACCTGTGATTTTTGACGCTTACATTTAATTTTATAGAACTGTGGTGTATCAGTCTTCTACTGTAAATTTAAAAGAGAATAGTGATTTTTGTCAAAATATAAACTGTCAAGAATAACCTTAATTTCTTCTAGAATTTATTTAAAATATACATGTATAAGCATATTGAAGAATGAACATCTTTTGCTATGTTTTTAAGGATTTAATTAATATAATTTGCTAATAAATGTCAAATTATTTCAAAAACCATGTGCTAAATTTTGAAAATACAATTAACTTGAATTTTACTTGGTTTTGTTTCATAAGCTCTTATTTCAAATTTTTTATTTTACTTAAAAAAATACTATTTTTAATGTTAATTATATATATATATACACAGGTACAAACTGAAGTTCCTGGGTCTCCTGTATTTATCATGAAAATGGCGACTTGTGCAAGGCATTTAGAAGTTCAACTTCTAGCTGATTCTTATGGTAATGCTATATCACTCTTCGGAAGAGATTGTTCAATTCAAAGAAGACATCAAAAAATTATTGAAGAAGCTCCTTGTGTAATTGCCAAACCTGATGTTTTTGAACAAATGGAAAAAGTATGATATCAAGTATTACTATTATTTAAAATATTTTATATAATTTTTAATAGTGATTTTTTTTTTTTTTTTAAATGCTTTTATATATCATAAAATCCCGAAAGTAACCCCCCTTTTCCAAAAGTGTAGCAGTGCTGATCTTGAAGACTTGGAAGATCAAAAGTAGGTTTGGATGAAACGGTAAAAGATAGATTTACCTGCCCTCCGTAAGTACGTCCGGTAGTAGGATGGATAAAAAAGGTAGAGGGGTTATATTTAAGAAAATGGAATAATTTTACTTTGGCCGAGAAGTGGGGGGGGGGGGGGGGTTACTTTCGGGATTTTATGGTATATATATAAACAGAGATTTAGCTAGGTTTTTTTCAAGAAAGGAAAATACTCCTTGACCTTATTTGGAGGAGTGAATTTCATTTTAAAAGAGTGAAATATAAAAAATAGCAACATAATTAAAAAATATTACTCACTAATAAGATGTCTCTCTATCTACTATTTAAATTCAATTTTATTCATACTTAGACGTAAGTACACCTGTCTGTATTACTTTCCTAATTATAATTTTATGGACAATAACACAATTTTCAAGGCAAATTTAAACTGTTAAAATATATAACTGTAAGGCTAGGGATAAAATAGAATGATTATTCATTACACTACAAAATTTTCATTGCTTGAGAAATTAAAAGAAACTTTTTAACAAACATTGAAAGTTTTTAAAAAATAATTCTTGAGCTATGTTTATAGTTTATATTAATGGTGAAAATCAAAAATCATAAAATTTTATTAAGAATAGAAAGAATACTGATCTTTCTTTATAGATTTATATTAAAGGAAAAAATAATGCAGTGTTTTTAAGTATTCTTAGACAGATTAAAATAAAGAACTAAAAAAATAATACCAAAAAAAAAAAAAAAAATATTTTGATTAGAATTCCAGCTGCCTTCTTTTTTTTTTTTTTTTTTTTTTCATTTTCCATTTTTTTACAGCATCATCAAAATGGAAATCACAAATAACATTTCCATCTTTTCATTAAAATCAGGTCCTTGTTTCCCGATATGCGAGTTAATATTTCTAATTGTTTTTAGTTAGTCTATTTCTTTTGTCAGTTTTTATCCTGTTTTTTGTTGAAAATCCTCGTTCACACACAGCAGTTGACAATGGTATTACCTTTCCAATTTGTGCGAGTACAGTAAATCTAGGATATATTGCAATATTAGTTAAAGTTGATATGTTAATATCAATTTTCAAAATTGTGAGAAATTTATTTTTTTATATCGAGAATATAAAGGTTCTGCATTAAATAATTCTTGTTTCAGCTCCTCTGCTGAAATGCCTAAAACAATAGAATCTGAATTATAATAATTTTTTATAACATTATCTAATGATTGTAATCTTGACGATTCAGTTAATGTCGCACACAGATTATCAAAGTCCCTTAATAAATACATCTGCTGTATATTAAATCTGTCTTGTAAATTTTCTATGAGTGCATTTAGAAAATTTTCTTTAGCATTCATAAATTCTTTCATAGAGTTGGTACGAATAGAGAGTTTAATATCTCTGAAGTAGCCATTTTTATTTGTGCTCTCTGAAAATTCTTTTACATGTGTACTATTGCATTCTTCTTTCTTTATTTCCTTCCGTACGCATTACTGTTGATTCAGGCTGATTAATCACTATAGCAGTGCTGCCAATTCTCCCGTTTTTCACGGGAGACTCCCGTTTTTTAACCCTATCTCCCGTTTTTACATTTTAATGTATATTTCTCCCGTTTTTCTAATATTTTTGAAAAATCAAACTAAAAACGCTAATTTTTGACAATTCGTAAGTGCTATCTTTCCAGATTTACGAAGGCCTTCCAATTCACAATCTTTCTGCATCCACAATATAAATGTCGATATTCATTTAAAACTTACTTTATGAGATATTAGAATCTCTAAAGAAATGGAATCCTTCAATATTTCTCGCTTACGTAATTATTTTTAACTCCCCCTCCCCCCCATATTTTCCTATCTCCAACTAGTGATCGGTGATCAAAAGCTCTTTTGAACTCTTTTGTTTCTCATTCTTTCTCTATCTACAAGCCACAACAAAAATGTCAATATTCATTTTAAACTTGCTTTATTAGATTCTAGAGCATATAAAGTAGTAGAAAGTTTATCAGTCCCCCCCCCCCCCAAAAAAAAAAAAAAAAAAAAAAACCTTTCTCCTATTAGCTTTCTCATTCTACAACAAAAGAATTAAACATTTTCCCCCTGGTTTTAAAAAATGTAGGGTACTGCTAGTTAAAAAAAAAAAAAAAAAAAAAAAAAAAAAAAAAAAAAACTTTTTTAATTCTTGAGGGCGATTTGAATTTTTAAGGACACATTTGGCATTTAAAATCCAAACACTTAATTTAAAAATTTAGTTATAAATATGCATACAAAAAGAAAAGAGTCTGTTTTTAAACTTTTCTGTACTTTTATTTGTTGTTAATGTGCTGATTGTCACACACAATAATTTTATTTATATTTACAGCATTTAGGTTATTTTCTACAAATGCAGTAATGGGGGGAGGGGGGGGCAGGAAATAGATTGGGGCAAAGTGTTTCTTTTTTTTTTTTCTTCCAAACAATGATCAGGCGAGGTGCAGCACCCTCCTTAAATTATCTGGGAAAAACTCTGAATCAATGTTCATAAAAACATCGATCCAGTTGTTTTATTAGATTTTAGAACCAACTGAAGCGATATAGGGGTTCAAAATTCTTTACATATGTAGTTATTTTTAGACTTTGTTAATGAACTTGTTAACTATTTGTTTTTCCCCAATAAGTTTAAAATATAAATTATCAAACAAAAGTTATATTAGGTCTTTTTAGTTAAAAAAGTGTCATGTTGAAATAATTTATAACCATGAAGTTAATTTAATTAAAACTTTATAAAATATACAACCTTTTATTACTTCATGTTTTCAAAATTGCTGAACTAGTTTCCTCTGGGGCGCCCCAGCTTGATCACCAGCATCACAGTGTGTGAAGTCGCTCGAAACTGATGTTTCTTGTTTCTTCCCTCCTATATATACTCTTCGCCATTGGCGGTTGAGGACTGCCCCATCGTTGCCATTGCAGCAATTGGAACTTGTTAAAATTTCTACGGATTCTCTTACTGTAGCGTAACTGTGGTTGTGGTAGTTGGCCAACTTTTTTACTTGTAAAAAAGTACAACTTTTTACAAGTAAAAAAGTTGGCCAACTACCACAACCACAGTTACGCTACAGTAAGAGAATCCGTAGAAATTTTAACAAGTTCCAATTGCTGCAATGGCAACGATGGGGCAGTCCTCAACCGCCAATGGCGAAGAGTATATATAGGAGGGAAGAAACAAGAAACATCAGTTTCGAGCGACTTCACACACTGTGATGCTGGTGATCAAGCTGGGGCGCCCCAGAGGAAACTAGTTCAGCAATTTTGAAAACATGAAGTAATAAAAGGTTGTATATTTTATAAAGTTTTAATTAAAGTATCATGTATTGAATAAAATAATTTTGTTTTGTTTTTCTCCACGAAACCTTAATTCTCCTTTTTTCTCCCTTGAAATTATGTAAAATCTCCTGTTTTTTTTCCCACCAAGGTTGGCAGCTCTGCTATAGCATACTTGCCAACTTTTCCGGTTTTCCCGGAAGACTTCCATTTTTTTAACATATTTTCTGGTCTTCTGGACAGATGATGAAATCTTCCGTTTTTAAAAAAGTCGCAGATATCGTTCGTTTTAAAAAGAAACCCCATATGTTCTATGAAAACTCCCGATTCCCAATCTTTCTCCATCCATAACATAAATGTCAATATTCATTTCAAACTTGCTTTATAAGATTCTAGAACATGTAAAGAAATAGAATTGTTAAATATTTCTTGCTGATGTAATTATTTATAGGGGAAAAGCTTGAACATGGTTCATACTCATCAGGGGTAACCTGGAAAACCTGAATACTCAGGGAAGTAGGATTTTGTTGAAAAATAAATATTAGGGAAAATGAAAATTTTCGTCAAAATTCAGGGAAAATCAATTTATAAAACCTGGAAAGACAAATATTTCCTTTTTCTCAAATGACTTTTTTTGTTTAGCTTCGTAACAAAATTCAAATGATTAAGGATCATGAATATATGCATGTAAACTATGATTTCTACCTGAATTTCTATCATGATCGGCAGTAACATGATATCAAACTGTGGAAGTAGACCTTCTTCTCTCTAGAGGAACATTTCTTATAATAGTCAGTAATATTTTTTTGAAAATTGTCCAGGGAATTTTTTTTCGCTATCTGAATGTGAACCCTGTTGAAACAGCTAATGGAAACTAAAAATGTTTAATAGAAAATATTTGACAGCTGCTTAGTGAGTGCATTTCTTTCTACACTATTAGGTATTAATTCGCTTTCTTATTTTATTTATTTTTTTATTATATACTTAACTAAGTTTTTTTGTCTGTTGTTAAATAAATTTCTTACAGATTCGGTTTTGTAGATATTTATACATTAAAGAGGTATAACTTCATTTAAAACTTTTATATATTTAGTATAATCAATCTGCAGTAAAACACTTTTATAGATGCTTCAAAATATTAAAATTGTAAAACTGTGTTGTTTAATACGCCAAAGAAAAAAAATCTTCCCTTTTTTTATAAAATCTTCTGGTTTTTCAACAAAAATCTTCCCTTTTTTTATTAAAATTGGTTGGCAAGTCTGCTGTAGAAACTTCGCTCCAAGAGCGGTGAGAGGGGGCTGCTCCCTGTTCAATCACTATAGAAAAATCTACATCATTCTCTTGGAAAATTTTACTTACATTGTTAATAATCAAAAGAACATCCCTTAAAAATGATAAAGTACAGCAAATGAAAATTCTAGGCACTGTTTTAATAAACTTGGTGCCTATCCATGGGATTATTTGAATTTTTGTTTGCTGATATGTCTGTCAGAGCTAGAATAACAGCATCATAACTGATATGATATGATTCAACTGCATTTAAATCTTTTAGAGTTATGTTTGGCTCATTTAATACGTCTTGCATCAACTTCAGTGTTTCAGTTCTTATATTTGACGTATGAAAATAAGCATATACTGAGCCTAAAATCCTTTCAAAGTTTAGAAATTGATTTATACCTTTAGCAACTTGAGACACAGCCAAAGCTAAACGATGAGCAATACAATGGTAATGCAACAAATCAGGTATTTCATCTTGTAATTTTTTTCCAAGTCCATTATTTTTCCCCATTATAACAGCAGCTCCATCTGTTGACAGACCCACAATTTTTGATAAGGGAACATTTTTTTCTTTGAGAAATTTTAATGTGTCTTTTAATACATCTGCATTGCATTCTCCTGATAACTTTAAATTTTCTGAAAGGCTGCTCTTACTTTCATCATTTTTCAGATATTTCACATAAATAATCAATTTGTGGTCAACTGAAATATCTGTAGATTCATCAATCATTAATGAAATATGGACTTTTAGAAATATCTTCATCTAAATTAGATTCCAAAACATCTGAAATAGCTTTTGATATATCAGTAATTGAAGTGTGGGATAAATTTATGCGAGTCTCTTTTACAGTTTCATTTCCACAGGATTTCATGAGCATCATTAAAGGTTTATATAAAGTCAAGGGAAGTTCCTCTTATCCAATCGTATATATAGTTTTGAATACAGCCAAATTACCATATGTTGCTGTTGAGTTGGTATTATCAACCATATTTTGCAGAGTTGGATTCTTTCTTAATATTGAGTGAAAGTTAGGCTGACCATATGTCCTCGAATCTCGAGGACAAAAACTACCTTCGTCCCCAAAAAATTACAACACATTTGGGGACGCCGGTTATAAAGTTATTAATGTTTTACTATAATAATTTATTATATGTGTAATAAATAAGCTGAAATAAGTTCTTTTAGGTGCTTTATACATAAAAATTACTAAAATTTTACAATTTAGGTGATTTATTTTTTAATTTTTTTGTCCTCGAAATTCGAGGACGCCACCATCTTTGTCCCCAAATTCAATGAAAAAAATATGGTCGCTCTAGTGAAAGTCTATGTTCTACAGTTTTCTCATGTCTACTCATAGTACTTTTTTGGAAGCATGATGATCCAGATATTACCATGCCAATCTTCATATTAGCATTTTGACAAATTTTGCAAAACATTTTATTTTTTCTGGATAGAGAACCCAAGGAAATTCTTTAAGCCATTTATTCAAAAACTTATCATGACTTGAAGTGTTTTCTGTTCTTTTAAAATACCTCGATAGCACAGAATATTATTTTATATTAATGCAGATTGTCACACATATTTATTTTAATTATATATATATTTCGATAAAATATTTTACAGGTAATTATAATTAAGAAAATCTTCTTACCTGTATTCGTCAATTTAGCATCCGATCTTTATATTCTTGTTTAGACAGCTAAATCATTATAAACTCTTCTATAAAGAAAATATCCATTAGATTCAAATGATTTAGCATACTCAATTACGAGATGACTTTGTGTCTTTAAAATATTTAATAAAAGAATAAAAAATAAAAAACATCAGTTTAAGTTACGGAGCTACTAAACGCTCCAAATATTAGAAGATCTACATTACGACTACAGAAAAAAATATTACATGTACACTGATGCAGGTGCGAGCGGTTTCGTAGGCATGCGCAGATGCGTCATTTGTTTCTTTTCACAGTTCGAATCGAAAGTAAAATGTTTTGATAGTCTGTGAAATATATTGGGCTGATAATTCTTATATTTTTCAACACTCCACCTTGCACAATATATATTAAGTTTTAATAAGTTGCAGTTTATCTCTGTGTTTAATGAATGCCGCTTTAGGTAGTACCTTAGTGAGCATATCGGCAGTCATATCCTTGCTTGAGATATATTTCAATTTAATAATTCCTTGTTCACACAACTGTTTAATTAAATGATATTTCATATCTATATGTTTCGTGCGACTTTGGTACTTATCAGATTCAGCGAGTTTAATGCAGGCTTGGTTGTCTTCATAAATAACAATTGGTTGTTTTTGTTCCATATCAAGATCTTTTAGTAGTTTTAATATTGATATTGTTTCCTTTGCTGCATTTCCAGCCGAGATATACTCAGCTTCAGCTGTTGACAGTGCTATGCAGTTCTGTTTCTTGGATGTCCAGTTAATCGGGTTTTTCCCAACAAAGTATATATTACCACTTGTAGATTTTCTATCAAGTGTGTCATTTGCCCAGTCAGCATCAGCAAAAACTTTTAAAATAGGTTCTTGATCAACATTATATTTTAATTTATAGTCATTAGTAGTGTTTAAGTATTTAATTACCCTTTTTGCGGCTTCCCAATCCTTTTCTCTAGGTTGTTCATTTCTACGACTAAGTATATTAACTGCTGCCGAGATGTCCGGTCTGCTTAACGTTGCTATATACAACAAAGCTCCTACAGTTTGCCGATATTTGGTGTTATTTCGTAGAATATTTTCAATTTTATCATCTTTGTGGTATCCTGGATCAAGTGGTGTGTTAACTGGTTTGGAATCTTGCAAATTAAATTTCCTTACAAGTTCGTTTATTTTATTTTTCTGATGTATAGCTAATCTCCCATTATCACCTCTTTCTATTTGTATTCCTGAGTATTTGTTTACTTGACCTAGATTTGTGATTTCGAATTCGTTTTCAAGTTCCTTTATTACTTCGTGTATATTTCATTTTTGTTTCCTGCCAACAATATGTCATCAACATATATAAGTAAGTAAACTGTATTATTGTCCTTTGTCCTTTTGTATAAACATTTGTCTGATTCACAGGCAGTAAAATTTAATTTGATTAGTGTATCATTGATTTTGGTATTCCAAGACCTGGCTGCTTGTTTGAGGCCATATATGGCTTTTCGTAATTTGCAGACCTTTTTCTCTTGTCCTGGTATTATGAAGCCTTCTGGCTGGCTCATAAAAATGTCTTCTTCTAGTTCTCCATGTAGGAAAACAGTTTTCACGTCAACGTGAGTTAACTGCAAATTTTTGTACAATGCATTTATCAAGAAGGTTCTGATTGTTGTATGAGAAGCCACTGGGGCAAAAGTCTCATCATAATCAGTTCCATACTTTTGACTAAAACCTCTTGCCACGAGACGTGCTTTGTATTTTTCAATTTTGCCTGAGTCATTGTATTTTGCTTTAAAAGCCCATTTAGAGCCAACAATGTGTGTATTAGGTGGAGGATCAACAAGATCCCACGTTTCATTTTTATTTAATGATTTTATTTCTTCTTCCGCTGCTTCTAACCATTTTTCTTTCTCAATAGGATTTTTCATGTTTACTATATCGTCAAATGTTTTCAGTTCAATATAACTAGTATTAGTTGACAGAAAAACAAAACGTTCAGGTGGTACCCCTTTGTTTATTCTATCTGACCTCCTTAGGGTTTGTGTATTCTGTATTTCATTATGTTCTTCTGTTACATCATTTTCATTGTTTAGAATAACAGGAATTTTAGATTCTTCATTAATTGCATTTTGGTCAATGTTTCGAGAATGTTGTGAGTTTCATGCTCTTCGAGAAATTTCACAGTTCTGCAGATTTTTATGTTTTTATTTACATAAATTCTATATCCTTTACTTTTTAGATCATAACCCATGAAAATTCCAAGCTTCGCTTTATTGTCTAACCTTTTTCTATCAGTTTTGTTCACATAAACATAAGCTTTGCAGCCAAATGTTCTTAATTTTGAGAGGTCTGGTTTCATACCAGTCCAAAGCTCATGTGGTGTCTTTTCACGGGCACTTGTTGGTAGTCTGTTTTGTAAATAGTTTGCTGTCATTAAAGCTTCTCCTCAAAAGTTTTTGTTTAATTGACTTTCATTTAACATGCATCTGGTCATTTCGACTAAAGTACGGTTTTTTCCTTTCCACCACGCCGTTCTGTTGAGAACAATGGGGCACAATCAGTTGGTGTTGTATACCCTCATTTTGAAGAAATTTTTCAAACTCTTTATTCATATATTCACTACCATTGTCAGAATGCAAAATTTTAATTTTTCTTCCAAATATGTTGAAAGTGAGTGCATGGTAATTTTTGAAAGCTTCTAAAGCTTCATATTTATTTTTCAACAGATATATATAAGTGTAGCGGCTGTAGTCGTCAATAAAAGTGAGAAAATAACTTTTTCCACCCACCGTAGGTGTCTGGAATGGCCCACAGAGGTCAGAATGTATTATGTCTAATGTTTGTTTTGTCTTGCGTGTAGCTACTTTGGGGTATGAGTCGTTTTCCAATTTTGACATAATACAAATTTCACAATTATCATCGTGTTTACAATTGTTCAGTTTAATTCCCATTGCCATTTCCTTACTGACTAGTTCTTTTATTTGTGCGATATTTTTGTGTCCTAATCTACTGTGCCATAGTTTAACATAATTTTTATTATCGCAAGTTTGTGTCATGTTTATTTTTTCTTTTATGTTATCATTTGTTTTAACTTCATACAAATTGTCAGCTACTGTCGCAAAAATATATTCTTCGTTTTTAAATTTAATTTCACAAGTGTTCTCTTTAAATATTGCCTGACAACCATTCTCGGCTGCCTTTTTTATTGAAATTAAATTTGTGGCAATTTCAGGAATAAATAGAATGTCTTTGAGTATAATGTATTTGGTTTCGTTTTTAGAATTTCTCACTTCTATTTTTACATCTCCACAACCTTGTGAGATTACTGATTGACCATTGGCTAACATAACTTGTGTTTTATCATTGTTTTTAAATGATATGAACCTATATTAATTACTTTTATAATAGGATGCTAATTTACATTAAAAAACATTACTTATTTACCTTACATAAGTCCTAGTTACTTTCACAATATGCATTTCAAGTGCCAGCGCACTCGTCTTCAGGTGAAATGTGACACCTCTTTCTACTGTTGTCGTCGGGAATCATCGGCGTTGTTTCTTCATTTCTCAAGAGAAGCTCTGGAGATCATTACTAACCCCATGGCAGTCAACGATCGCAAACATGCAAGAATCCCAAAAGAATGGAGCCAATTAATCAAGCAATCCACCAAGGCGAAGAGAAATGAAGAAACAACGCCGATGATTCCCGACGACGACAACAGTAGAAAGAGGTGTCACATTTCACCTGAAGACGAGTGCGCTGGCACTTGAAATGCGTATTGTGAAAGTAACTAGGACTTATGTAAGGTAAATAAGTAATGTTTTTTAATGATATGAACCTTTTTATACTGTTGCATACATGGCTTGAACTCCCGCTATCTATTGGGTTGTTCGGAAAGTCATTTCGTTTTTCTCAGCAGAGAACTTAATTGTATTTTTTTCACACCTTCTTCACATTTAAGTTGCATTGCCATTACATATTGTGACAGCTGATATAGCAAGGCTTGCTTGTGAAAAAGGTTGTTTTATTCTGCTCAATAGTTTTTGATTGGTGCCCTATCAAATAAAGAAAATCAGAAGCGACATTTTCGGCATATTTTGTTTTTGCTATCAAAAATGCGAAAATACTATTCAAACAAGGAAAAAAAGTATACAATGTGTGCACAGAAAATTTATTTAAAGAACGCTATTGTCAAAACTGGTTTACCAAATTTTGTTCTGGCAATTTTGAGTTGAAGATGCATAACGTTCTAGAAAACCAGTTTGTGCTAATGAAGACAAATAAAGTATTGATTTATGAAAAACTGCCAAATAACAACTCGTGAGATCGCTAAGAAACCGATCAAAGTGGAGAATATATAATTCATTAAAATATTTATACAATATAAGAAAATCGTCTTTCATTTTCGAAGGAAAAAACGAAATTACTTTCTGAACAACCCAATACAATGAACGAGTTTCTGTTTGAATTTCCTACCACAAAAGTTAGATTTTTCAATTTTCCGTTTCTTGTATCCATGTTTGATCTTTGTTTGTTTTTATATTTATTGCAACTGTAGAAATTGCTTTGATAGTTATTTGAATTTTTGTAGTCATAATTCTCTTTGTGTTTATATTCGTTGCTTTCTCTATTTTTTAAATGCCAACAATCGCTTTTATTATGCGAACTCTTTTTGCAATAATTGCAAAACTTTCGTGGTGGTGTTTTATTTTTAATGTGCATTTTATATGCGCTTTCATTATTTGTTTGATTGTTTTCTGATCTTTTTAGATCTTCGTCTAGTAACTTTCCCCTAATGAATTCTGGGGTCAAGTCTTCCTGATCTCTAGATTCAATTGCAGTAATCAAGGTATCGAAACTTGGAGGAAGTGAGCATAGCATAAGAGCTGACATGTGCTCATCATTTATCACTTCACCTATAGCGGTCAGTCTATCACGGATCTGATATATGTGCGTTAGATGTTGAGATAGGTTTTCACCCTCTGCTAGTTTAGCAGAATATAATTTTCTCAATAGAAATAATTTACTGGATAAATTTGATCGCTCGTGAATTATTTTTAAAGTGTCCCACGTTTGCCTAGCTGTCGCGAGATTTTTTATGTGTACGATTTGGTCGTCTTCTATCGATAAATTAATAATCGCTTTGGCTTTGCGATCCTTTATTGTCCACTCATTAGTGACAGGATTGGGAGGTTCGTCAGTTATCAATTCAAACAAATTTTCCTTGCATAGCATCATTTCTATTTTGAACTTCCATAAATCGTAATTCGTGGAATTCAATTTGTCGATGATTGAAACATCTTTTGCAAAAGCCATTTTAACTTTATTATTTAATCACTGCATATATTTTGATTATATAATATTTCTTTTCTTATTATACTTAATTACAATTCAATTGAGTTTTTTCTTTTCTTTTTTTTTGTTTCTAGAACACATATATTTTTCAAACCAAAACTTTTGGTTTCAGTTCTATTTTGAACGGATGCTTTTTAAATCGAAATTTATTTCAATTCATTTATTATTTTTGTATTTTTAATATATTCCACTTCATATTATCTTAAAATAGAATACTATACTTTTCTTATATCTATATAAATGAATTTATATATATAGAAAGTGTGACATCATTTTTTGTTCAGTCTCATAATCTGTTCTTTTAAAATACCTCAATAGCACAGAATATTATTTTATAATAACGCAGATGTCACACATATTTATTTTAATTATATATATATTTCGATAAAATATTTTACAGGTAATTATAATTAAGAAAATCTTCTTACCTGTATTCGTCAATTTAGCATCCCATCTTTATATTCTTGTTTAGACAGCTAAATCATTATAAACTCTTCTATAAAGAAAATATCCATTAGATTAAAATGATTCAGCATACTCAATTACGAGATGACTTTGTGTCTTTAAAATATTTAATAAAAGAATAAAAAATAAAAAACATCAGTTTAAGTTACGGAGCTACTAAACGCTCCGAACATTAGAAGATCTACATTACGACTACAGATAAAAATATTACATGTACACTGATGCAGGTGCGAGCAGTTTCGTAGGCATGCGCAGATGCCTCATTTGTTTCTTTTCACAGTTCGAATCGAAAGTAAAATGTTTTGATAGTCTGTGAAATATATTGGGCAGATAATTGTTATATTTTTCAACATCATGTTCTACATTTTATCTGTTTTTATTTTCTTCGCTTCTGGTTTGATGTCGAAGGATTCAATAATGTTTTCATTGTTTTTCGAAGACTTTGGCTGAAAAAAGTCTGCGATAGATTTTGAACTCATTTTAACATCAAAAGTTCATAAATAGGCATCTAAATAAACTGTGAAAATAACAAATCTCAAACGGAAAAGAAAATACACATGGTTTTAAAACAAGAGAAACAGTAATAGCAGATGCGGACGATCGACGACCGTGCACGTGCAACCAGCAGTAGAAGCTAGAAGTAGAAAAGAGAGGAGCGAGGTGCACCCTCCCCCCGATTGTCCCCAACTCTTTGTTTTTTCTTCTTCATCTAGTAGAAATACTCTTCATTCCTCTTGCTACCAATGTCTGATCGGCGTGCGGAAGCTATCGCTGGATAGGTTTAGTTTTTAATGTCTTTTCGAAAATGCGTATTTATGATCAATTTTCTTTTATAAATACAAAGCGTGAAAATACACATATAGTTTTTTTAAAGCATATTTTTGATTTTTAGTGCGTAAAATACACTTGTAGAGGCGTTAAAAATATCTCTGTATATAAAGCATATTTTGTGGGAGGGTGTGTGTATGTGTAAAAATGAATGCCACTACTAAGAGAGCACAAGCATGTCTAGTGAATGATTCATTCATAATTCCGTGTTCTCAGTATTTTTATTATGTGAAGTTTATATTATATTGTATTGTGCTTTTGTATGTTGTATTTTTATAAAACTTAATTTTAATTAATTAATGTTATTTTTAATATTAGGCTGCTGTTCGCCTAGCGAAAATGGTTGGTTATGTTAGTACTGGAACTGTTGAATATCTCTATGAAGATGATGGAAATTTTTATTTCTTAGAACTTAATCCCAGGCTACAGGTAAGTCATGTTCTTATTATTTAAGTCAGCATACATAATCTAGAACATTGTAAACAGTTATAGTATTTCTTTATCAGGTTGAACATCCTTGTACAGAAATGGTTGCTGATGTTAATTTGCCTGCCTGTCAGCTGCAGGTAAACATATTTCTATTGTCATATTTGTTGTTATGAATTGACATGGCACATTACACATTTCTTAAAAGCAAAAAAATTACTTTCAGAATTAAAAAAAAAAAAAAAAAAAAAAAAAAAAAATGGTTTAAATTTTTTATAAATTCTTCTTCTTTTTTTTTTTTTTTGATAAGGCACTTATTATTTTGATAAGCAAAGTTTACATTTTAACCTACATTATGCAGTTAAAGCAGTCATTAGTAATTTTTTTCTGTATCAAATCTGGCAATGAAATTTTAATATTATAATTTTATATGCACTAAGGAAAAAAAAAAGCCGCATTTGGATACTTTATTGTTCCTTTCAAAAATGGCCAATTTCATCATTTCAAAATAGGGGCAAAATGGATAACTATTTTGCCAGATATCGGATATCTGTATGTAGCAGGCAAGTAGAGTCCCAGATATTAGATATCCAATAAAATCATTATCTGTTTATCTTAATATTTAAATAATAAAATTGGCGAGTTTTGGAAGGAAAAAGAAAGTATTTTTTCCCTACGGCTTTTATTTTTTTCTTTCTCTCTTAGTATGTGTATGGAAACTTAATAAAAAAAAAAAATTACCAAAAATACGAACAAATGAAAAAGGATCAAAATAAAATAATAGAATCTTACAGAATTTGTAGCCTCAGTTGGGACATTATACAAATAGTACAAGCAAATTTTTATGGTTTTCTGCAAAGTACATAATGCTAATGAATCTTACCTTTTAATTAAGCAATAGCAGAGACTGTGAGCATGTTCGGAGCATACTGTACTTGATAAGCTGAAAACAGAAATTGTGGAAAAATGGCCTCATTTTCAAAAAAAAAAAAAAAAAAAATATATATATATATATACAAAGACAATACTTGTAGAGACTAACTTGTCTGAGACTAAGGCAATGCTTAGTCTCACACCTCAGTGGTAGCAATAGCAAAAATCCATAAATTATGGTGTGACTTTTTTTGTTCCCTAAGCTAAGAAAAGCAGTCCGAGGACAAATATTTTCATCAAATTTGGAGATTTTTAACTTCATTAATAGCTATTTTGCTGAGAAAGATTCCACATATTTCTTTGAACAGGTTTAAAGAATGGGAGTATTGCTAGGAAAAATGTTTTGACTTACACGGAGATTATGGGAAAAATAAAAGTAATTTTGGAGAAAAAAATATCTTTGTTAGATTAGTCTTACTGCACAAAAAATGATCATTGGGAAACTAAATTCTATATATTCATCTGTTAATTTCAGAGGTATAAAAAAGTCCATAAAACTACTTTCTAGAAATGTAAAACATAAATTATGGCTTGCATAATAATATTTTACAGGCCAGTTTGGGAAGCTATCCTTTTCTTTAGTACATGCTAGAAGAAAATAAATTTTTAATCTGATATTTAAAAGCTCTTCAAGAAGAATTTCTAAAAATGTTATCCAAAAGAATTCTAAAAAAATAAATAAATAAATAAATAATAATAAACAAACATGCTGTAATTCAAGAAATATATATTAAATTGAAATAATTGATTTAATTACTATTTATCTGAAAATAGTAGAATTAAGCAAATTTTAATTTCATTACTTTGCTAATAAAAGATTAAGAATGAGAATGCAATAATATTTGATTTCATTAATGTAAAATAGATCTAGGAGTGGGCATAATAGTATATACTGAATGAAATATTTTAATTTCAGCGAGATGCCAAAATTTATCTTAACCCTTAAATGCATAGTGTAGCATTTCTGCAAATGTAAATAAATTATTTATGGTAGTCTTTGGGAAAGTTTACATTTTTTAATCTATGTATAACATATAAATTAGCAGGTAACATAGAAAATAAATCTGTTTCTTTTTTTCTTTTGTTGTGTTTCCAGCGTATTAAAAGTTTCTTGCAGTTAAATACAATTTTTGGGGGAAAATATTCATGCATTTAAGGGTTAATCTAAAAAATGACATAACATTTTGGATGTGATAATTGAGTTGCCTTTTATTATTATATTTATTATACTTTGATAATTTCAAATGAAATGTTTTTTCTTCGTGCTTTATATTTTCAATTAAAATATTGTATTTTTTTAGCATTGAAATAAATTTTAATTGAGAATAATGTTAAAAATAAAATTTAAAGTATTTTTTGTTTGTCTGAGAAGTGTGTGTCGTATGTGCAGTGGATACTCTTATAAAATAATTTTTTCATAAATAATTAAAAATTAATGAAAGAGATTATTATTTTTTTATATTTCTTCATGATATTTGTTAAGTTTAATTTTTGAAAAAAGCCTTTTTTTTTTTTTTTTTTTGTATTATGTTAAAAGGAATATATGCACTTAACAATAGCTTAGTAATAATTACCATAGAGTTTTTAATTTTCTGTGGTTTTCAATTTTAGATTGCTATGGGGATACCTCTTCACAGAATAAAGGATATTAGATTGCTGTATAAAGAAAATCCTTGGGAAAATACTCCTATTAATTTTGATGATCCACCTCACAAACCTCGTCCTTATGGACATGTTATTGCTGCCAGAATTACAAGTGAAAATCCAGATGAAGGATTTAAACCTAGTGCAGGAACTGTTCAGGAATTAAATTTCAGAAGTAATAAGAATGTATGGGGTTATTTTAGTGTTACTGCTTCTGGTGGTTTACATGAATTTGCTGATTCTCAATTTGGTCATTGCTTTTCATGGGGGGAAAATCGCGAAGAAGCCCGTGAGTAAGTGTAATTTATTTAACTTGTTAATTTTGAATAGTTTAGAATGTAACATATTTAGAAATTAAATTTTTAATAATTCAATGTGTTTTTAATTTTCTTCAGAAACTTGGTTGTTGCTTTGAAAGAACTGTCAATCAGAGGAGATTTTAGAACTACTGTTGAGTATTTAATAACTTTGTTAGAAACTAAGGATTTTCAATTGAATAACATCAATACAAGTTGGCTTGATTATTTAATATCAGAAAAAGTTAAAGTAAGTTATGTATTTTCCCTCTGACTTGTATAAGTTTTATTATAAGTAAGTTTTGGTATAAGTAAAGCACTAATTTAAGCAGTGATGCAGTTTAAAAAATAATTTATAGTTATTTTTAATATCAGTGCAATTAAAAAAAAGAAAATGTAAGTATTTTGTCCTTGCTTTTCAGCTTGTAACTCTCTTGAGCTTATTTAATTAAACTTTTATAAAAAATGTAATTGCATATATATATATTTATGTATAAACTGGTAGAATGCTTTTATTGACGTTCTAAAGCATAAGAAAACAAGATACTGTGAGCTTCTAGAAGCAAAGTTTCAGTAAAAAATTTAAAAGCAATTAAAGTTGACACTGACCAAAAATACATTTTATTTCATCAGCAGTACACTTATTTTAAAGTTGTTGATCAAATCAGCTAAAACCACTTCAACTGAATTTAATTCAGCAGAATATTCAAGGTAAATAAATAGTTAAATCTTAAGATCAGTTATTTCAGACATTAAGCATTTATATACTAATCAAAACAGTATAGGGGAAAAGCAGCTATATACATAAGCTACTAGTCAGTGAAATTGATTAGACTTGCATTGTGGCTGTTCACACACTAGCTCTCTGCATGAAAATATTAGTATTTCCTGAGTGGCCTTCATAATACATAACCTAATTCTAATTGATATTTAGTTATTAAACACAGCATATTTGAAGTATTTTATTATGGAATTAAAAGTTTTATGCTATATTAAAAAGTCTTAAATTGTAAAAAGTCTTACATGAATTCTTATATTTCAGGCTGAAAAACCTGATACAACTCTTGCTGTTATTTGTGGCTCTCTGCATGTTGCAGATAGAACAATATTAAATAACTTTCACAATTTTCAAACATCTCTTGAAAAGTAAGAATTGCCATTTATTTTCTTGTTTAATTATAATTATTTTAATTGCCTTTGTAGCTTTTAATACCTAAGCATTTTTATTATCATTCATAAATTTTAATATCAAGAATACTATCTCGGTTAGCTTGATTTCTTGTTTTACTATGGGCTCTACAGTAGCAGCAAAATTTGTATTTCATGTGAAAGATAGTTTTATAAGAAAGTTAGTTTTCTTAATCTTTGGTATATCAGCAGATAACTAATGCAAATAATAATGTGGCTAAAAGGAATTGATAACTGGTATCCTAGCGTCATTCTTGCTAGTTTTTTTTTTTTTTTTTCCATTAATGGAAAGACAAAGTTTACAAAGTTAAACAGAATCTGTAATCAAGGACATTGTTTTACCATTAGCTGACATTTATTTAGTGCATTAATTGATTTAATGCTGTTTCCTTGATTTTTCTCCATTAATTATTTTAAGTATATTTGTCAATTTTCAAATTATCCTGAAAAAACTTTTATAATTCAGGAAAAAGAAAGAATAAAATAAAGTAATCCTATATAATATTAATGAGTCCTCAAGCTCTGGTTGTCATGTTATGTCAGGTTTTAAAGTGACGTCATATTAGTTTTAAATTTTTTATTTTCATTTATTTTTAAAGTATTAATTTCAATTAATATAGTAGTCTTTTTTTAATTTTAATTTTATTATCCACAAAGTAATGTGGGCACAGCTTTAGTAAGGACCTCCTTGGCAACTTTTATTACGTTTTGTTGTTTTGGCAGTGAATTGAAATGGCTATCGCAATGTGTAAGTAGACATTGGCAAAAATCTTGAACTACTTTGGTGCTAAATTTCAAATTTCGCGAAGGGGATCCTACACTAAAATTGTTCTCTAATTTGAATACATATTTTATTTTAAATTAAGTTTCTAATCAACATAATTAAACTCAAATAATTAAATACCATTTACATTTTATTAATAGCTGAATACTGTACTGGTTCATGGTTTTGATTTGCTGAAAAGAGCCACCAATTGAAATATATTTAAACATTTCAAGTATTCAATGAAAAAAAAAAAATCATTTCAATATCATAATTACTGGAGCAGATAAAGCGAGTTAGTATATAATATATAGAAAACTCACAATTTTTCGTGATGAAGTATTTTTAAAGATTTATTTAACCTGCCAGGATATGCAGGGCTTTTTCATCATTTTTTAACTTGTTTTATTCTAAAATGAATTATAAAAAAAGAAACTCACAAATACTCTTATATTATTTAAGCCAAAGAAAAAATAAGTACCCTGAAAATGAGAATCTTGATTACATTTTAGAGGTAGTATAGTAGAAGATAAAATATTATTGGAGTATTAAAATACCTCCAGGCTTAATAATGAGCTATCAACTATTCATTAAACATTATTCATTATTGCCCTAACAATTTTTTTTTTTTTTTTTTTTTTTTTTTTTTTTTTTAATGAGAAATAAAATTGAGTGGGGAAAAAAAAAAAAAAAAAAAAAAAAAATATATATATATATATATATATATATATATATACACATTTTCAACAACATTTAGGATAAATAAGACTACAATGGAATATGCATTTTTACTGGACTTATTAGTTCAACAGTATTTTTTATTTGAAATTTATTATTTAGCATCATTTTTTATTTACAAAATGTTTTGGTTAAGTGTTTGTACAAATATATTATGTCATTTTAATTGTTACTTTTCTAATTATGAGCATTTTAAATTTATTCAGTCTTATTAGATTTTCAACATATATTTTATCAGAAGGTAGAGTGTATGTATTTATGATTTGTATGTGTTTTAAGTAATTTGTGCATGCTGTTTTTTAGGTAAATTAGAGGTGGCTTAACTGCAAATATTGGCTAACTGTTTAGCAACATTATTACTATATTTTTTTTCTTTGATAAAGTGAAATCATGAATAGATATAAGAACTAATCAAGACTATCTAACCCATTTACGTTATAGAGCACTTTCTGTTCATTTTAATTTTTTTTTTTTACAGTTTTTATAGTAATTTGTGGAAACTAAGCACAAAAAAGAGAGAAAACATTTTACCATTGATCATTGAACAGTTCATTCTTTGAAATAAATTGACTTTATAATATGAATACAAATTTCTGCTCTTAATAAATTAGATATTTAAATTATGTGAGACTAATTTATTTTATATCTTTTAGAGGTCAAATTCTACCTGCCAACATACTAAGTAATACTGTAGATGTGGATTTAATTTATGATGGAACTAAATATCAAGTTCAAGTAATATACTTTTTTTTTTTTTTAAGTGCAAATTTAATTAACTCTAGGAGCCAAGAATTATACTTATGGATTTTTAATGTTATAGGTTACAAAATCTGGACCTAATCGTTACTTTTTGTCCATGAATAAGTCATATAAAGAAATTGAGGCTCATAGGCTTAGTGATGGAGGTCTTTTGTTATCGGTGGATGGTGCTAGCTATACAACTTATGTGAAAGAAGAAATTGATCATTACAGAGTTGTTATTGGGAATCAGACTTGTGTTTTTGAAAAAGAAAATGATCCTACTATCCTAAGGTAGTTCTTGTATTAAAAGAGAAGAAACATAAAATTAAGTTTCTAAAAATATTGATTAAAATATTAAAAAAAAATCTTTTATAGATCCCCTTCAACTGGTAAACTTATACAGTTTTTAGTTGAAGATGGTGCTCATGTACTACATAATCAACCTTATGCTGAAATAGAAGTCATGAAAATGGTTATGACATTGACTATAAGTGAAAGTGGCTTGTAAGTATTTAGCTATCTGTGACAGTATTTTGGTTTGATGAAAAACTGTTAGCACTAAACATTACAAGACTATTGAGTTATAGAAAATTATTAAATTTAAATATATTCTTATGAAAAATATTTTATTTTAAGTGATTATTAAAGTATCATTGTTATGTGTAAACATATTCGAGTATTTACTGGGTGATTGATCAATTTAAAAGAGTACCTGTTTGTTTTCTGTATTATCCATATTGCTAATATATCCAACAAGATTTTTAACACATTAAACTATTTAATAGGCATGTCTATATTTAATGTACAGACATTGTTCACTTTACTTTATAAATACAAAATTTATTTTTTTAACATAAATTCCTGAATTAATATTAAAATTGCATTTAATCTTCTATAAGGGTACTTTTGCAAAAGTTTAATATTTTCAAATCTCAAATTCTTAAAGCTTAATTTTTTTCTTTTTTTTTTAAAATTATTCTTTATAAGACATTTAACAAGGAAAGGAAATAAAGGCCTCACTGTAACTATGCAAAGTACCTGGCTATGCTTAATTATGTAAGTAAAATACCAAGAGAATAACATTTTTGCCTTTCTGAAGTGATATATTTTTTACATAAGTCATGTTACTCAGGCCCAGAGCCAATTTCAAGATCTAATCTTTCTTCGAACTAGATCTTCTTTTCAATCTTTTTTCATCATCAGTTAGTTTCATATAACAGTTTTTTTTTTTTTTTTTTTTTTTTTTTTTTTAATTATTTTACATATAATAGAAATGTTGTATGAGAATGACAGAAAAACTGTTGCTTACCCAGTTTAAAACTTGAAAACTGTAATAAGAAAACTAGGTATATCAGATCTTCAAACCACAAAAAAAAAAAAAAAAAAAAAAAAAAAAAATCTATCTCAAGTCCTTGAGATATTTTGCTCAGACATGATATTGCTAAGTGTCTGTAGAATCATCTGTGTAAAAAAAAAAAAGAAAAGAAAGAAATCTATTAAAATAATTGTTTTGTTTATATTTTTATTTTAACTCAATTTTAATATTTCATCTTCTCTTTAGTATTCATTTTGTGAAACGTCCTGGAGCTGTACTAGAAGCAGGATCAATACTTGCACGATTAGAACTAGATGACCCTTCCCAAATGAAAAGGGTGAGATTCCAGTTAATTTTTTTTTTTTAAAGTGATTTCTTATAATTTATCAGAAATCATTTTATGCTGACTATTTGAAAATACATACATATATATTATATTTTTTTCTGCATTTTTAGGCTCAGCTTTTTACAGGAGTTTTTCCTAGTGATAATTTTCCTAGTTGGCATGGTGATAAACTTAATCAAGTTTTTCAAACTGCTCGTCAAGAACTTGAATATATATTAGCTGGCTATGCTCTTAATGATCCATATTTTACTACCAAAATGATACAGGCAGTTGATACTTTCATGAGAACTCTGAGAGATCCTAGTTTACCATTGTTAGAATTACAAGTATTATTTTTTTTTTACCTCTTCTTTCATTTACTTTTTTTTAATGATAATTATAAAATCAGTCTTTATCTTCTTTTATGATAATCTGTTGTTTTAAGGTTTAACCCTTCACGTCATATTTTCTTTTGAAAATTGGTGAATTAATTTTAAAAAGGGCTTTTTGATGCATACCTAATAATAAATTAAAAAAAAAAAAAAAATCGAGAAATCTTTGGTTTAAAATGAAGCACCTACATATATTAACTTGATTAAATTCAAATAGTATAATAAATTAATTTTAGAAGTAAAGACTCTAAATTGCAAAAACTTGCAAGTGTTGTTTTAGATCAAAGTGGTAACATGGTCCTTCAGCAGGGAGAAAATACTAGGCACAAGTGCTATTATCAAAGCAGCAAGGTGCATTTGCACCTACTAATAAATTTAGTGACTTTTAAATTTAGTGATTGTTAAATTTGTGAACAGTGCTGCTATCTACAGAACAGAGAAGGAACACCAGTTTAAAAGGAAAAAGAAAAAAAAAAAAGAGAAAAAAAAAATTGTTGCAGGGAAAAAAAAAAAAAAAAAAAAAATGCAAAACGAATGAACATTAAAGGGTTAACCCTCTGACTGCCTTTGAAAAGGGTAATATTGTAATGTTGCTTTCATTGCACAGTTTTTCCAGTGTACTAAACTAATGCTTATTTCAATTTGAGATTAAAAATGTAACTGTGCACATGATTATAATTCTTATGGCTATTATTTAAAATCTACAAACTTGAAAAACATTCTAAAAATTCATAATTATATAATTTTGAATTATAAGTGTATTGTGGAAAAAATACAACTTGGATATATCCATCAGCGACAGTCAGATGTTTAACCCGTTAGTAGTCGCTATAGACAGCGCCACCTATTAGAGATTGCACACTTTTTATTTAACTCGCACCAATAATTTAAAAAAGTGATGTGATCAACGTTTCTTAGATTTTATTCAAGTTTTATGTATATCAAATGCCACTTCTAAAATTTTTTGGTGGCTATTGAATAAAAAAATCTGGCAAAACTGAACAATGGGCGGCTAATCGACCAACTAGTGACTACTAACGGGTTAAATGGTAGTAATGTATTAAGTTGCTCATGCTCTATGTTCTAACAAATTTTCAAATTTTATACTTCAGTAATAAAATAATAGCCAGTTTCGGCATTTATTTATGATTAAGTGTAATTTTTTTTTATTAAGAAAATAAATGTAATTTCATTTCATCAGGAGTATTTTGATGTATTAATGTTTATTTTTATTGCTACTATATTTACAGAAAGAAAATTGAAAATTCATGAATGTTTTTTCTAAATTTCACAAGAAAACTTAATGGAATTCAAGTTTGGAATATAATCAGAATATTATCTTTTGGATCATTATAAATTTTTCATATATAGAAAAATAGAATCCAAAAATTATTTTAACACTTGTTGACAATCTGTTGTACAGAACTTTTTTTTGTATTTTCTTGTGTATGTTAAAATTTCAAGAATAATTTAAAATCAATACAGTGGAGCACCGTTTATACGTTTTTCAAGGGACCGTTCCTAAAAAACGTATAACTGAAAAAAACGTACAACTGAAAATTAGTTTTTACATTAATACACAATAAAGTGTCATATTAATAATAAAAGTCTAATCAATTTTCATGATTTTCTTTACATTTATTTGAATAGGATATATTTTTAATTAAATTAAAAATATTTTTAAAAGGTAGAATAAAATTTAAATAATAATTAAAAATACAGAAATTCAGAAAATTTTCTCAAGATTTCGATTTTAACCTCTAAAGACAAAGCCTTTCGTTCTCTGAACGAAGATGACAGTTTTGCAAACGATTAAAAGAAGGGGGGTGGGGGGGATCCTTGTTTCTCCAACTTCTCTTCCAAGTCGCCCAATGGAGGTGAGTAATAAATCTTCAAGTTTACAAAATGCCTATAAAGTTGTGGGTTTTTCCCTTTCATATCCCATCCCTGGAATCAATTAAAAGAGTAAGTGGGAGGTCTTCAAATGGCCACTGGCTACTTGTATACCTACCATTCAACCCAGTCGCCAACTGCTTATCTCTGAAAAACATCCCCCTTGCCCCAGGCTACCGATGCAGGTCGCAATTTGTTCTATAGCCGCACTTTGTTACCATAGTTCTTAGAAAAAATAATCGAAAAAAAAAAAAAAAAATAAGAATAAAACATAAAGAGCATTCCTCTTTTTTTTTTTTTTTTTTTAATCCTGGAATGAAACTCAAACTTGGGATTCTACAAGGAGAAAAAAAACGTATAAGTGAAATTAAGAATTTATTCGTGTCGTATAAACGAAACATTTTAACATTAGAATTCAATGGAATGATTTGGGACCGAAGTCAAAAAACGTATAAATGAGAAAAACGTATAAATGAGAAACGTATAAAAGGTGCTCCACTGTATTAACAACGTGACAGTAACCAAGTCTCAACTTAATCTCTTGCATATAACATAAGCTCAAAGTTAATGGACAGAACAACTGGAGAAAAAGAATTGGGATTCAGTTTCCAAAAAAGTTTAGTTTAACCCTTAAGTGTCTAGTTTTTAAAAGAATCAATTTAAAAATGTCTTATTTCTTTCCTCTCTTAAATAAATCATGGAAAAAAATACTTTAAAAAATCATCTTTATTTTAACTATGGTTTACAACTAAAAAGCAGTTTGTTGCCAACTGGCAAACATACAGCTTTAGAGCTTCAATATCATTCTAATAATACTTTATAAGCCAAAAATGTGGGTATGTTGCCGAAAGACAACACTTGGCATTTAAGGCTTAAAATAGCTTTGTCTCATCCTGTTCCCACTGGGGTAGAAGGTCTGTAGTTTTAAAAGGTTTTGGCAAATTTCTGCTGAATGAGTCAAAAAATGCTTTGAATTTTTCTAAAAAATATATATATATATCTTTAATTTTAAGGATTGGTGCATAATTATGTTCTTATTATGTTATTCTCTTTTACATTTTTTAGGAAATAATTTCTTCTATATCTGGTAGAATTCCTAGCAACGTTGAAAAAAATATTAAGAAATTGATGTCTATGTATTCCAGCAATATTACATCTGTTTTAGCTCAATTTCCAAGTCAACAAGTATGTAATTTTTATCCCTTTCTGTATATGTTTTTGTAGTAAACAATGTAGCAATTTTGTTTTTCCTTTTTCTTTCTTTTAGATTGCCAGTGTTATTGATTCATATGCTGCTACTCTTCAAAAAAGATCTGACCGAGATGTCTTTTTTATGACAACTCAAGGGATAGTTCAGTTAGTTCAAAGGTATCGTAATGGAATTAGAGGTCGAATGAAAGCTGTTGTACAAGATCTGCTGAAACAGTACTTATCCGTTGAAACAGAGTTCCAAAATGGTTTGCATAACTTTTTTTTTTTTTTTTTTAAATAATTGAGAGTTAAATTATTGTTTTAATGATGTATTAAATTTATAAATTATTTTCAAAACTATTTTACTAAGTAAATATAATAAATGTTGTAATTTGTAGTTAATATTCCTCTATTTTAATGTAAGATAATATTAGTTACCCATTTCTGTGATATTTTATACCTTAACTATTTATAAATTTACGACAAAGTATTATATAATTTCTTTTGCTTTTTGTTCTAGAAATCTTCTTCAATTTTAATTGATTAGACATACATTTTGATAGCTTAGCTGGGTTCTAGATATCCACATTAATATGCAAGAGTTAACCACATTTAAAATAATATTATACTTATATTTGGAAGTTTTCGATGATTGTAAATAAATATTGAGAAAACCCCCTTATCATTTTCTTATTTTTCGGAACAGGTGAAATTCAGTTCATTCTATCGCGTAAAACTTTTTAATTTTACACGATACTTGTTTGGGGTTTTTATATAAGTAGCTCAATACATTCGGTTCTTAAATTATACAAATGAAGTTTTGCTAAATCTTGTGCATGCACAGTTAAAAAAGTTTTGGTAAAAATGCTCATATTTCATTAGATATTTAATATTTTTTCATTCTGATTGCAGTATGTTGTGTGTAATATTGTATGTCAAATTTCATGAAAATAGCTTAGCACTGGGTATAATGTGTGCGTGTTATAGATAAATAAGTGATTTTTCTTTTTCACTTTTTAAAGAAACCATTGTATTTTCCTGATTACATAGGGTAGAAGCATGAAAAATTATACAGATAATAAGAAAGAGTCCCATAATCACATGCTACAGCCAGATCACATTTCAAGCTAAGCACTACTTTTTACAGGATGATGCCAAACACTTTCATTTTTCTTTAATTTTTTACTGATCCCCCTTTCACTTTAAGGGTAAATTTTTCCCTGAAATATATGAGGTATAATATGTTCTTCACACTCCTGAAGTTTCAAGATGATTTGTCTAGTACTTTTTAAGATATTTCAAAAAACATCTGAAATCAAATGTGTCCGGTGATTTATGGAAAGGTAGTGTAGTAAAATAAACATTCATATTCGACTAAAGCAATGTGAAAAAAAAAAAAAAAAGCAATTATTATTTAGAATATAAGCTGTTGAAAACAGGCTACTTCTCCCATAGTAACCAGATGTATGATTCATCTATTTTGATTACTCACATCCTTTTGAAATGGATTGGGAATTTAAACCGATAATTAAAATTTTTCTCTTGCAGATGTTTTTAAGAAGTTATAGGAATGTAGATTTACATAAGCTTAGCGGATGTTTAGTTGGTGTCTGTAACATTGTATTATTTTAATTTATTATTGTGTGTGTGATAAGCATTAAACAATAAAACTACAAACACTAAGCTTGAAACCCATTTCTGTACACTTGAAGTACACAACACACATAAATAGTTATAAACTATTATTAATCAATTTTTCAGATTTTTTAATTTAGTGTAGTAGTAATTATATATTTAATTCTTTTTAAAATGATTTACCAGCTGTGTGACAATGAAAATTTACTTCATTTTATAAATGATGTTTTCCATGATTTGTAGATGAATTGTTAATTTTCCTTTAGATTTGGGTTTTGGGTCGGGTTCAAGTATAAAGAAATCGGTTTCAGGTTGATTCAAAATCCACTAGTCGGGTTCGCCCGACCCATGCAGGACTCTAGTTGGTAGTTTCAAAATTTTGATATTAAATATTGATTCTAACAATTTTTACTTAGCTTATTATTTTATTTATTTCATGAAATTTCACTAAATATGAAAACTAAACACTGTTCATAAGTAAAGAAATTCCAAACAAATCACTTGCATAAATGTATTTATATGATGATAATCATAAATATTAAGGCAAATTTATATGTACTATATACCTTAAAACAGCAAAAATAAAGTATATAAAGTACATGGTAATGTAGTAATACTTAAAATTTCAAAACTGCATATTAATTTTATTATTTATTGTTAACTTTAATTGTATTCGCAAAATAAGAAAATAAAGGTTTACATACCTGTTTTGGCCAAATTAAAGAGTAAAAATGATAATTTTACCGTTTAGATAAATGCCTTCTACATATAAACATGCACACTAGGGTGATCCTTAAAAATTAACATTTAAATTTTTGTATCGGGCACCCACTTATTTTGTTCTATGTATAAAATAATGACTTCCACAAACATTTCAACATTTTAAAACAAGTTTTAAGGGTGGCTACTGAGGTTTAAAAAAATTGAAAATAGACAAATTTGACATTTTGTGATTTCATTGTAAATTATATTTTAATTACATTAAAAATCGATGCAATATACATTAAAATATTCAATTTAAGATATTAAACTCATAACAGAAATTTAAACATTTCGATCCTTTTTAGGGGCTCCTCATCAGTAAAACACATCAGAAGTAAAAGTAAACGTTCTGTGGCATGCTGCACTATTTTAGAATGAATATCGCGGGTTTTTTTAATTTCTTTTATGCTCGAGAATTCGAGTATGAAGGGAACGGCCAGTTTCACCAATATAGAGCTGTAACATTTACAGGGGATACTATAAATAACTCCAGTAGGGGAAAAGGGGTATAACAGGTTTAAAATTAGAAAGAAAATTACGAATCTCAAATCTATATCTAAATAATCATATCAACTGCAGAGATGCCAACATGTCCGGAAATTCCGGAGTTGTTACGGAAATAAGGTATCAAATACGGTAATACGGAAATGACATAAAAAGTACGGAAAGTGGTAGTTTCTCCTCTAATTTCGTCTCTGCCGGCAATCCGCTTTCGCGAGTCACGGCAGCACCGATTTCCATACGCGGCAGCAAACGTAAACAACAGCGAGAGGTAAGTGCTAGATCTACCCTTACGGAGAGAAAAAACGGCGAATCAGCGTGCAGTATAGCGTAACTCCGATGACGTCAGTTAAATGCTCCGCCCTCCAGCGGTATGCATGGTAGATTTCTTCCTCCCTAGCTTGTATTAGAGGGAGAAAATTATATTTTATTCCTTGTCAATCGATAATTTCACTCTAACCGTAATGAGTATCTACCGCGTTTGTTTTGAGGAGTGAGCGTCACCGTGGTTCATGTTGTGATTTGTTATTTTTGTCTGCCGCGTTATTGAATGTTATAACTCTTCAATGATAGTTGCCTTTAATATTTTTTATGAAAATGTCAGATCATCATGATCAATCCAAAAAACGCTTCGCAAATCAAAAGTTTATTGAAGATTATGCAAAAACAATGGCCGTGTTTGAAAGCCGGCAATGCACAATTTTCGGCATTTTGCAGAAAGGAGTTCTTTGGAAAATTTCGCATCATAGCGCTTTTTACTTTTTGATAGAGAACTTACTTTCTCTACCATTAAATCTGACAATAAAGAACTAGACAAATTAGGTCGATAATCATTAAGATTTTGAATTCGTATTTTTTATGCTGTAGAATATAATATTTTAAGTATTTTTTCCATCTTATAACCTTTTCCATCTTATTCCTTTCTTAATTTCTTTTCTGTTCTTTTAATTTTTATCAATTTATTCAATAAAATTTTATCTGAATAGTAAAGAGGGGCTACAAAAAAGTTGACTTGGGAAAAAAAAAAAAGACTGACCAGATTTTAATTAAAAAAGACCGGACTAGTCAGTTTTGATTAAAAAAGGACTGGAAATAATTATTTATTTATTTTTAACTTGTATATCTTACTACACATTTAATTTAAAATCATACTCATATTTTTGTTTATTATATAGCATCAAATAATAAAAGAATATAATAAAAATACCCTTTATTGTAGGTATAAGGGCATTTCTCATTATAATTTAAATAATTTTTCATATAGATCTATCTAATTGAATCTGTAAAAGAATAAGTCAAGTTTTCTAAAAGAGCTATGAATTCTGCGAAAAAGAGAAAAAGTTTATTATCTAAAAACTCAGTCAGTTTCAGGAGGATGTTGCACCTTGCCTGCCCTATGACTAGAAAAATAGCAAAAGTGTCTGGATTTTAAATGTTAAATGTGCCCCTAAGAATTCAAAACAGCCCTTGGGAATCTAGAAAAAAACCTTTTTTTTATTATTAGCAGCATCCTGCCCTTTTTTAAACCTGGGGGAAACTCTGACATTGTATTTTTAAATAGTATGGTTGTAAGATTGACTCCTGAAAAAACTCCTGAAATACGAATTTTTGACTCCTGAAGAAGGGTGTAAAACTCCTGAAATTGAACTTACTCACTCCTGATGTAAGGTTTACAATGTTGGCGTCTCTGCAACTGTACAAATTATCACTCAAGAATTTTCTGAAACAGCATTTTTCACCGCTTAATGAGGCATGGGCAGTCGCTGCTGAATATGCTGTACTTTAGTAAAGGAAATCTATTGTTCTTCTCAGCGTTTACTTTTACTTTTGATGTGTTTTACTCATGAGGAGCCTAAAATAAGGCTCAAAATGTTTAAATTTTTGTTATGTGTATTTTAATATTTTAAATTGAATATTTTAATGTATATTGTCTTGATATTTAATGTAATTAAAATATTATAATTTATAATAAAATTACAAAATATGTCAAATTTGTCAACTTTTAATTTTTTTTAAACCTCAGTAGCCATCCTTAAAACATATTTTAAAATTTTGAAATTTTTGTGTAGTCATTATTTTATACATAGAACAGTATAAGTGGGTGTCCCATACAAAAATTTAAATGTTAATTTTTAAGGACCACCCTAATGCACACCCATAAAAGGAAAAAATATTTAAAAAAGTACTTATTTATGTCATAGTTCAAGAATTTGAGTTTTCTTGCAATAAAATATAATTTTCTTGAACTTTAGTTTATAATTTAAAAATACTTTTTGCACCTATAAACATATCAACTAGCGCTGGCATGATTGACCTGACTTCACTTTCACTAAAGAAAGGGGGGGGGGAAATCTCACATACTGTCAAACTATTCTGATTAAATTTTTATTAAAAAAAAAAAAAAAAATTTCAAAGAAATACAGTGGTTTGTGTGATAGGCCTTCATATCCATGACGACGATGACACATCTACTTGTCTTAACATGGTTTATTGTAAATTTTTCTGAATCACATTCTATTTTTATTTATTTATTGTTATTATTATTATTTTTTTAAACAATTGTATTGTTTTCATTTTATTATAATTATAGATAACTTTATTTATAGGTCATTATGATAAATGTGTTGCTCTACTGAGAGAAAAACATAAGGATGATATGGCTACTGTTGTTGGAAAAATATTCTCTCATTTGCAAGTCAGCAAAAAAAATCAACTAATAATAAAACTAATTGTAAGTGGTTCATTATTGTAGCTTGCATTCTTAGTACCTGTAAATTTTACTTAATTTAATTAAATAATTTGGATAATTTATTGTCAAAAATTACTTCGTTCACTTCTCATTTAAATATACACTAAATTTGCACTCTTTTTTCACATTGTAGTAATATCAGGAAAAGTTTTCAAAGGCATTTATTTTAATTTCAGCATGCAGTAACTGTTTAATGATTTAACTAATATTAAGTAAATAATTTATATATTTTTTCTCTTTAAGGATCATCTTTGTGGTCATGAACCTGGTTTAACAGATGAACTGGCAGCTATTCTGAATGATTTAACCACACTTAACAAATCTGAAAATTCAAAGGTTGCTTTAAGAGCTCGCCAGGTAAGTTGTTTTCATTCTCTATATAAGTATTTATAACAATTCAAACATAAATTTTTCCTAGAAATGTTTTAATGAATGATTAAAAGGTACCATAATTTCCTGTACATAAACTGCAGATCAAATAATTCAGTTTTATACTAGAAATTTCAATTAACAGAAAAAAATTTATTTTCATGAAAAAATGCTTCAAATTGATTTATCTGACCTGCAGATTATAAACAGGAAATAATAGTATTTGAAAATCTTGAAATAGCTTTTTATACAACTTTTCTAATAATTGGGGGAAAAAAAAGTTTTTTTTTTTTCTAAATAATTAACCTTATTAATCAGTCTTATTTACAAATAATTCTTGATTAGTCGTTATATATGCTTGTGTGTTTTACTATAGTAAGCACAACTGTATCTTCATCTTTGTTCTAATATAATAAATATTTGTTTTTTCAGAAATAACTATGTGAAAAGCTTAATTTCTTTATTTTCTCATTTCTGTATATCTTCAGATATTTTTTAACAGATAGGATACAAAAGCAAGCCATATGTTTAAATATAAACTGCAGTTAATACAGTACAAAGCCAAAAATCCGGAATTGTCGGGACCGCGGCGATTCCGGATTTTCGAATTTTCCGGATTTTTGGTCATGCCTAACAAATATAATATTTTGGTTTAAGTATTTAGGTAATATGCAAATTCAAGTAAAAAATAATATATTACGATTTTTAAATGTATTCTGTAATATTTTTTCTATCAACTTCAGCAATAAATAAATAAAAGTTAAACTTGAAAAACAAAACAGATTTATTGAAATATTTGCATACAAAAAATAGTACAAGGTACAATAGAGAAAAATAAGAAAAACATATACCACTTTTGAAACAATTCACGATTTTTTTTTTTTTTTTTTTTTTAGTACTTTAGGTTTTCAACTAAAAGTTTAAGCATAATTGAAATAGAATATAGAATTTAGTTGTTAATTAGATAAATGTTTAAGAATTATTACTATTATTATAATCTTCTCCCTCCTCTTTCAGACTTTGCAAATGCCGGTTTTGAAGATTACTAAGAAATAAAATACTTTTTCGTTTTTTTATTTAGATATATTTATACTTAAAAAAAAAAAAAAAAAATCGATGTTGATGATGATGATTAACGCCGCCGAAATTGTCTGGATTTTTGGCGATTCCGGATTTTTGGAGTCCGCATTTTCGGCTTCGTACTGTATAGTGATTAAAAATAATATTTTAGAACATCATAATCTAAATTTGCCCAAAGTATGGATTCATAAAACTGGAATAATGTAATCAGCAATTCATCAAGTCTTGAAATTGCTAAATGCTGGAAACCAAAACCAGCTCCATTAATTAGTAACTTTCCCTCTATGTATTTTATAGTCAAATGAAAATTTAAGCAAGCTTTTAATTTTTTTTTTTTTTTTTTTTTTTTTCTATCACTATTAAAAAAATTTCAAACTAATATGGAACATCCTGTGTGTTGGGATCATAGATATAATTAGGGAAAATAAAGAACATTTTTCTTATTATTTATTGTCATTGAAAAATTCATAAGGTACACAGAAGTTTAATAACTACATATATAGGGAGATAGCAAACTCTGAACATTCTGTGGGACATTTTCATTGAGGCTTCTTAAACTTTTCAGTCATTTTAATTTTAACAATAATTAAACATAACATTTTTACTCTCTTCTATCTTCAATAGAAGAAAGTATTGGATTCGTAAAAATTTTCGATTTCGGGTTTTTGATGGATTTACACGTTTTGAGAGATGTAGAACACAATTTTACCATTTCTAGAAAATGTCTGTCTGTCTGTCTGTCTGTCTGTGCGTGTGTGTGTGACAAAATTTTGTGGCAACTGTATCTCTGGAACCACTGCACAGAATTTCATACAAATTGGTATGTAGTTGCACCTTGACATAAATTAGTGCCTATCAACTTTTGGTAAAAATCGTCTTACAGGTTGCGTTGCCATCCCGCTTTTTCTAAATTTTTAACAGGGTGATATAGGGCAAAAATTTTCAAGATGGGTGTCTTTCGAAAGGTCTCGTCAGTACCTTTAAAACGAATGGTTGAACTATAAATCTGTGATAATTTAAAACAAAGTTATCGATTTTTTTTTACTTTTTACGAAAAAAAACTTAGAAAAAAAATCTTTTTTTTTTTTTTTTTCTCTCCACTTAATTTTATCAAACTCCCACAGTTTCCGTGTTCTGACAAACTTAAACTAGTTTTTGCTTTTTTCCCCTAATTTTGTCAAAGTCCTGCGGTTTCCGTGTCTTGACAAACTTTAACATATTTTTGCATTTTCCCCCTAATTTTGTCAAAGTCCCACGGTTTCCGTGTTTTGACAAACTTTGACAAAATTTTGGGTAAAATGTGAAAATTATTCTAAGTTTGTCAAAACACGGAAACCGTGGGACTTTGACAAAATTGGGGGAAAAATGCAAAAATTTGTTTAAGTTTGTCAGAACACGGAAACCGTGGGAGTTTGATAGAATTAAGGGGAGAGGGAAAAAAAAAAAAGTGGGACTTTGACAAAATTTTGGGTAAAATGTGAAAATTTGTTGAAGTCCCACTTTTTTTTCCCCTCTCCCCTTAATTCTATCAAACTCCCACAGTTTCCATGTTCTGACAAACTTAAACTAATCTTGCTAAGTCCCACTTTTTTTTTTTTTTTTTTTTTATTATTGTTACTGAGTGAATTTGTGTAGGAAAAGATAGAAGAAAGTCATGTGGTGGCCACAACATACTAGTTTTAAACATAGCAAATTATAAATGCAAAAATTTTAGCTTCTAAAGTTTGAAATAATTTTCTTAATTTTTATTCATATTCTTTTTCATATTTCCTTATACGCAACACAATTTTTGATACAGATGTGTCTTAGTACTGAATAATATCCTGTATATTTTTTATGTATAATTTATATTCTTGATTTATAAAACTATGAAAATAATTGTAAAATTACAACCATGAAATATTTTTATGGAATTGATTTATTGGGGCTTATATTTATATATAAAAAAATAATTGTTAAATAGTAAGCTATTTATAAAAAATTACAGGAAATTTATATTTGGAAAGATTTAAAGGGTTTTTCTTTCCCATAGTTAGTTGCTTACACTGAAAAATTATCAAACTTGTTTCTATTTGGGAGTTTTTTTTTTATGTATTTAATTTATATAATAAATTAAAATACACACATATATATATATTTATATAATTAAATTAAAAATTGTGTAATTTTGACAAAGTTGTATTTTTAATTTTTATTTATTTATTTATTTATTTTTGCCTCAATTCAGTGATGATCAAATAACATGAGTTTTTCTTTAAAGGTTTTAGATATTTTTCCCAAATTGTTTTAAGAAATTAACTGGATTAAAACGTTTATACTTTAATCAACTTGTTATTTTATATCAATAGGTATTGATTGCTGCTCATCAGCCACCATATGAATTACGTCATAATCAGATGGAGTCTATTTTTCTATCAGCTATTGATATGTATGGTCATGATTTCTGTCCAGAAAACCTTCAAAAATTGATTATGTCTGAAACATCAATATTTGATGTTTTGCAGGACTTTTTCTTCCACAGCAATGCTGTTGTCAGACGTGCTGCATTAGAGGTATTCTTTCTTTTTAAAATTTATTTCAAATAATAAAAACAGTGCAAGGTAGAATGTAACCTTTTACAATTGCAGAAAAAGGTTATCTTTTTTGAGATGTTTTAGATAATTATAGAATTAAATGTTCATTTGAAAAAGTAGGTAAAAACTTGTGCAATATCTTTAAATAGGTTTGAGATTGTTTCTAAAATACATAATAAGTCAGATTGAATAAATTTATCTCAATAATAATGTATTTATTATTTTAATAATATATTATATATGAGGGTTTTTGCAGGTATATGTCAGAAGAGCATACATATCATATGAATTAACATGCTTAAAACATCTTACTTTGTTATCTGGTGCTTGTGCTGCTCTTTTTCAGTTTTTGTTACCCTCATCTCATCCAAACAGGTAAAATTATTATTATATATATGTAACAAATTTATTTCAAACCAATTGCCAGATTAAAAAAAAAAAAAAAGGATTGACATAGAAAATATTTTTTTCCCCTGTTAAATGTAAATTTATTCAAATAGGATCAGCAACAAATTAAACAAAATCCAGAATGTTTGGGAATATCCTGTAAAAAATGCTTGAAATTTGTCGCTATAGTATGTCGTCATGTTTTTCTAATTATCTGCATTCTTTTGCATGTGTATAGCACATATATTCATGGAAATATAAAGGTTTCTTTAATAGCAACGGAAAAATTTTGTAAGTTTTTTGTTTGTAATGTGTAGTGTTTTTAAATCAATTGAATGCTGTTTTTAGAAAATTAAAGTATTACAAGTAGACACAACCACGCCATAATGAGAATATGGAAATATTGAATAGATGAAAAAATATACATTTCTACTAAATATTTTTTAACTGTGCATGCGCAAGCTTGAACAAAATTTCTGTTGCGTTATTTATTAGCGAAATATATCAAGTTAACCTTAAAAAGAAAAAAAAATCTTTGCAAATATCATAAAAATTAAAAAAGTTATCATCCATAGAATGAGTTAATCATCTGATTGCCTTTGAAAAGGGCAAAATTGCAATATGTTACGTACAAAACTGTACTGTTTTATAATATAGTATAATTAAGCTCTTTTAAATTATAAGTATATTGCAGAAAATACCACAGCTTGCAGCAGTCAGAAGGTTGAATTTCAGTTTCTCCCAAACAAATAAGATTTTATCCACATTTTTAACTGCAGTATATAAAGCATATTGATTCAAATTAGAGAGATGTTTTTGTCAGATTTCTGTAGAATTTTTTCTTCAAACTTTGTAGTTTTTTGAGGAAAAAAGAAAAAAAAGTTATTATTGTAATAAAGTACTTTAGTTTTTGGGCTGAAATTGATTTGTTTAAATAAGTTGTGAGCAATGTAGTCTAAGCCCACTTGTGTGAGTGTGTATGTGTGCATATATATATATATACAGACAGTTAGATAGATAGATTTGTGTAATTAGAGAATCTTTCCTTACACGCAAAATTTGTTGAAAACAAATTTTGAACTTTCTTGCATTTAATAAAAGTTAGAAGAAGAAAAAGTAGATTTTCTATTTGTCTATTGTTTTTTTTATACTGAAGACTGTACTAGGTAAGAGAGTTGATTAACTTAATTTTCAATAGATAGTCTAAAACTGCATATATTTATTGTAACTTTGACCTGGATCATTGATATTATTAAAAAAAAAAAAAAAAAATCTGTGCTCATTTTGTAACACGAATGAACTTGACTTGTTTTAGTATATTCTATTTTGTAATATATATTTTCTGTTGATTTCAGGGCATTACATTTTACTTCATGTAACATGAAAAATGAAGATTCAACAATTTCTAGTTGGGATATTAGAGAAGCCTATGAAAATTGCCATCGCTTTGGCATTTTAGCTGCATATTCTAGTTTTGAAACTTTCAAAAGGTAAGATATTAGTTAACAGATATGAATTGTGACTCAAAATTTTTTGACTGAAAAATTTTCTGTATGTATGGCTGTGTCTGTTTTGAAAACTTGAGTCTACTATATAAATTCTTCAGTTCTTATGAAAAATTTTGTTTAATGAACACTGTGATTAACTTATAAGATTCTTACTCAAAGCATTTTTTTCTTAATTATCATTTCTTTAATTTATTTTAAAGGTGTAATAATTTATAGGTGGAAAATGATTAATTTTGATCATATTTAATGTGGTAAGACCTCTGTGTCCAATACTAAATTTTGAGCTTGATTGTTGTAGTACCACATAAAAAAGAAATGTAAATTAGAATCTTTATTATTTGCACATACACACAAAATATAAAAATAAAATAAAATAAAAAATAAATAAATTGGGGAAAATGTAAAGAGCAGGATATTCTTGGATTGTAATTCTTACCATTTGATAAAAGTTATAAAGGAAAAAAAGCAAAAGAAAACTTGCATTGTTAGTCTTGTGTATTGCAAATTGCTTTTAGGCTGTACATCAGTAAGATCCCCTCTTTCTTTCTTCCCATATTATTTAAAGGGATTTTCATTGCTTTGTTTTATTAAAATATCTCATTAAAAAATGAAGTTTTTCAAATTCTGTTTCTTGAGTATTACTCTTTGAATATGTCGCCTTTTTAGCTTAGAGAGCAATTTTTTGAAAAAATAAATTTAAATATTTCGTTTAGCGATCTAAACTTAAGAGTCATAAATTTACTCAATGAAACAAAATATTTTTTTTTTTTCAAAAAATTGCTCATTAAGCTAGTAGGTGACATATTTAAAGAGTAATATTAAAAAAACTTAATTTTTGAATGAAGATATCCTTATAAAACAACGCAACAAAAATCCCATAGAATAACATGTGAAGGGAGAAAGGGAGCTATCTGACTAATGTACAGCTTTAAATTAATAACTTATATATATGATCTCACCATGCGATTCTTAAGACTTCCATATCAAAATATTTTTTTGAATAAAAAATTATATTTTGATAATACAAAAATTTAAATATATAGATAAGCAAACATAAGTTTCTCATGTTTAGAAAGTAGATAACTTACTGTTTTTATATTTCTGATTTTAAAAGCAACAATAATTAAAAAAAAAAAAAAAAAAAAAAAAAAAGTTTTCAATGAGGCATATAGTTTAATCTAATAAACTTCATGGGATATTTAATTGCAATTTATCAGCAATAATTTTTTATCTATTTTATATTGGATTAATGAAATATATTTTAAATTTTCATTTTTATTATTGAGGGTTGACAACAACAGTATATCAAAATGTGACTTCCAAAATACTTTATAATGCATGCCTTGAGACAATAATTGAATCACCAGTTTGAAGTAGGGAACTAGTCCACAATAAAAATTTGCGGGGAGGGGGGAGGGGGAAGACAGAAAACATAATTTAGTAAAATTAGAAGAGGAAATTTACCACACATAGAATATGGAATTTTGAACTTTTTATCATTTCTATATATTGTTGGGGTGCATAAATTCGGTCACATTTTCTTATTTTAAGTTTTGTGACTTCAAAATTGCAATCACATTGGAGAAATCAAACTCATGAATATTTTCAATACCTGTTTTTACATTAAATCAATAGTTTTCATTTCCTTCTTTTGCCTGGTATGTTCAATGCAAAGTGAATTTAAAATAAATAAAAACTCAATTTGCAATTTTTAGTACTTGTTCCTTTCTTCAAACTGGTAATATTAGTATGTATTATAATATTTAACATGGATCATTTTATATTTTGAAAATGTATTCCTAGTAAATACACCTGAATAAATCACTATAATAAAATTCTTGTGTACAATTCTAAAATACAAATAATTTTATTAGGGCTGTGCCGATTAATCGGTTCGGTTAATCGATCAATGCTTAGTCCCGATCAATTTTTTTAATCAAGTTAATCAGCCCGATTAATTCAATTAAAAATTTCCAAAATCCAGTTAAAAATTTCAAACTATGAATTAAAAAATTTTTAAGTGTTGTTCTGCCTACAAAATTTTTTTTCCTCATATTTTTCTAAAAAACATTCTAAGAAGCTTCCAGCAAATAATGAAAAAAAAAAACTCTCAAAAGAAGTTGTTATACTTTTGTTGATAGAGAAAAGGGGGAAAACAGTTCTTAAACAAAATGCCGTTTTATGTCCGTGCTGTGGGAATAAGTTTCCCAGAAACAAGAAGCATGCTTCCAAAGAATGAAAAAGCTGAAGATAAAGAAAAGAAAAGGATTGTGATTTCCCCTATCCCTTTCATAGACCTTCTATAGAAAGTCTATAATCCTTTTCATGGGGAAGATGTCAACAGGGTTTCACAATACCTTTGAGCGTTTATTATCCATTCAGAATTGCTGATAATAACTATTGAAGTATAAACAGAAAATAACATTGTTTTCTAGTCCAAAGTTGCGAAGAAGACCTGAAATTAAAAACAATGAAGAATTTGAGAGACTTATAGCAATGATATGGAAATTTGAGAATTCATTTAAAAATAGTGACAAGTGAGGTGGGCAAAGTCTGCTGATATAAAATGAAAAAAGTAAATGTAAACTCATCTAATTTTCTTTTCAAAATGTTTTGAAATTAAATTTATTAAAATAAAAAATAAATAAATGAAAATATTTATAGAAAATTAACACGTAAAAGTCATCAACTATTACTCTTAAAATTGATTTAAATTGTTGTTATAAAAAGGATTTAATCAATTAAATAAAAATACTCAAAAAAAAAAAAAAAAAAACAGTGAAATTTATGAATAAAATAATATTATAGAGAATTTATTTTTTGTAATATAAAAGTAATAATAAATATAATTTATTTCTCAGTTATATTCTCGAATAAAAAATTTATTTACGAACAGATTTTTTTCATTATTTATTTATATGTTTATTATTATTATGTATTATTTAAGGAACTAGTTGAATTAACATGTATATCATTTTTATGGTTTGTTGTGTACTATCTGAAAAATAATCTGATGTGTCACTCACACAGCTTTCTCTTACCTTAAATAATCTAATGATAGTTTGCATGTTTAATGGGTACCGCCCCCCTCAATTATCCACTCAATTATAGTATGTATAATTATTAAAAAAAAAAGAAAAATAAATGAAGGCTGTTATTAATTTTCCTTTAAATTTGCTAATCTTGATAAAATTTTTAAGTGGTAAACTAATACGAACTTCAAAATATCACATTTGAATTTCCTGTGCTTTATTGTTTTTAAATTATGCTGATAACAGACATACATACAGATCAACTGCAAAAAATTAGACTTTCGTAATCAGGACTCGTCAAAACGTGATATTATACAAAAAAGAAAAAAAAAAAAAGTTGAAAATAGAACTTTAAAAAATGCTTTGTTTACAGTGTGGGTATGAAAAATTCCTTAGCTGTGTTCGTTGACATAATAAAATATAGCAAAGCACTTCCATCAATTACATCCAATGGAAAACAGCGTTTAACTCAATTTTGGGTAGCCCTATATATTGCCTATAAGTAATATGCACCACAAACAATATTGTGTACTTAAATTTAGTCTTATTTGAAAAACATCCAACACAAAACGAATTACAATTCCAGCAATTTCTATGTATAGTTCCCATATATTCAAATACTTTGGGTGGCCCTGTAAACAAATGAGTGATTTCCATACCACACTCTACACAAAATATTCTTATGTGCATATAAAGAAATTGTTCATTCTGTTTTATTTAAGTCAGCCTATAGTTGTTACACTGTACTTTATGAGAAATTTCCCCATAGATGTATTTTATTTGAATTCTCTTCGATGGCCCTGTACACAAACCATTTCCTTGATTTGAACGAAAAGTTTAGTGTAGTATCCCTATATGATGCATGGTTAAAATACAGAGTTTGGGCTTTCTGCTACCATTTGTTTTTGAGATATGCTGAAAACAGACACATACACACACAGAGACCAACTGCTAAAAATATGTTTTTTGGATTCAGGGGGCCTTAAAACGTGTAAATATAACAAAACTATTTAAAAAATTTGACCCAAAAATAATACTTTCTTTACTATACAGTGAGTTTTATACGATGAGTTTTATTCATCGTTCAAATAAAATCGTCGTAAAATGACAATCGATTAAAAATCTGATTAATCGACCTGTTAATCAATTAATGAACTACGATTAACCCAGTTAAAACTGTTAATCGATTCCCACCCCTAAATTTTATGCTACAAAGATATGCAATTTAATGATATCTATATAAACAAAGCAAAGAGTTTGTCGGCAGAACACATCCGGGCGAACCAGTTCTAATTTTGATTTTTTTTTTTTTTTTTTTTTTTTTTTAGTAAAAACTGATGATTTTTTTAAAAAGTTACTGTATAGTTGCTATACTTTTTAAAAAGAGCTTTAAAAACTGTTCTTTTTTTTTTTTTTTTTTTGAGGGCACTATATACATCAAGTTATTAGATTTAAAGATATTTTGTTGCAAAGTTTCACAACAAGATATCATTTGATTGCTTTTATCTTAAAATAAGAGTCTAATATTAATGAATAATAAATAACTTTTTAAAAATTATCAGTTTTGAAGTTCTAAGAGCTGCTATTCCAGATTTTCCAGATCAATGAAAAATTTACCATTGTAATATTCAATTGTGAATGTCATTGGTTTGGGGGGGAGCCTTGAGCCCCCTATAATATAAAGATTGGCCCCCTATAATATAACGATCATTATAAAGATTCGCATGACAAAAATCTTTAATTGTAATTCACTTTTAACATTTGCTGTTTTATTTTGAAAATGGCGTTTATTTATAATTGGATAATTAAAAACTCTAAAAGGTGTTTGATAATTTAGGTATCTCTTTCCCTTTGTCTTTAAATGCTTGTTATTTATTTTATTTCAGTCAATTTAAAGATTTGGTTGACCTGTTTGAAACATCTGCTAGTATAAGAAAGGCAGAGGATTCAGGTAGCGGTGATGATGATAGGGGAGGTTTCTCAGAGACCGATAAGTCATCAAATGTTTCAGTATGTTTTTTTTTTTTTTTTTTTAATATATTTTAATTATTTTTATATGCACCCAATAACAAATACTTAACTTAATATTATAGCATGCTGACTTCTTAAATATTGTGAATGTTGCAATCCTCATGGAAAATTTTGAAGATGATAATCATTACAGTAAAATGTTCCTTACATTTTGTCAAGAATATGTGAGTATTTAGTTCTTTTTTTTTTTTTTTTTTTTACTTTCTATTTATTTAAGCTATTTATTTGCTACTATTTTTCTTCTTTAGAAATCCTATTTTATGGAAAAGAAACTCCGTCGTATTACATTCATTACTTTGCACAAGGTAATTATTTTTTTAAATAACTTCAAAAATACATGTAGTTTTTTCATAATTTGTTAGTTTATTATTGAAAAGCAATTTAAAAATTAGTGTCGTAGTGTATACTTAGCAACTAATATATGTTTTGTTTAACACAATAGGAAATACTTTTTTTTTTTTTTTTTTTTTATATATATAGGTTATAATTATTATTAAAAGATTAGAAAATGATTAGATCGCTATTTAAAGGAAGTAGATTTGAAGACTATTTTTAAGATTAAAAACATATTTTAGATAAAAAGACAGAATTAATAACTGAAACATGCTGTTCACATTTGAAATAGTAACATTTGACTCCAAACTTGATTTTAATAATTTTCTTATAAACTCAAAAACAATTATATAAACTGGTATGTTTTATAGTGGTGATAATAATAATTATGACTTTGAAAGTGAACTGAAATAATAGTTTTTTCAGTTTGTAGCTGCCTAACAAATTACAGGGAGGTTATAAAATAATGTTCCTGTTTCAAGACATCTGCAGCTAAAATTTAAAGAGAAACCAAAATTTATTTGCAGAATGTAGAAAATGAATTTTATTAAAATTAGATTATAAACCCTTTAAAAATATATAAATTCTATATGAACATTCTAGAGATCTAAGCATCGCGTATAAGATATCATACGCACAGGGGCGTACTGACCTCGTGTGTGAAATGTGCGGCACACACAGGCATCAGGTAAAGAAAGGGGCCAGCCATGGATAAATTTATTTGAAAAAAAAAAAAAAAAAAAAAAAAAATATATATATATATATATATATATATATATATATATATATATGTAATAATGATCTATTAAACGTAGTAGAAGCCAAGCAACAGATACAAGATCACTGAAGCATCAATGACCAATAAGATTAAAAATTTCTTTATGTAGGAGAAGTTCAGAAAATTGGAAAAAAATTCATCAGGGGATAAAACACACATATTTAAAGAAACCAGATTTATTAATTAACAGCCTGCAAAACAAATGAAACAATAAACTAACAGAACAAATCTTAACTTAAAAACATAAACTATATCGAAATTTATGAAAAAATAATTTAAGAAACTTAAGGAAGGAGGCAGGCGTCAAGACTTGTGACTTGCCTGTGCGGTTAAACTAGTTTAACGCCGGCAACACTCCCCCAGACTGCCAAGACCAGAATAGGAGTCTTATGGATTTAAAAAAGCAAAATTTCAAAGCAGATGAATATTAATGAAACTACGAAGCAACAATGAAATTTATTGATTGATTACAATGTGTTTAATAGTATGATTAGAATTTTAAGAATAGTTGACAACTCAAAAAAGAATAAACTCAAATTTTAATCGAAAAAGAAAGTTTGCATAGTAATACAAAGTAAACGCAACAAGCCTTCTGCTTTTTTTTTTTTTTTTTTTTTTAAATTTCACAATCCCAACCAACCATCCAGCCTTACACCACCACCCAACTCCGTAATCAAACATTTGCCCACCCAACCACCACCTTTTTTATTGTCTTTTATTATTTTATAATTTTTTTGTTAATATAAACAAAAGTGTACACAGTTTTTTTTTTTTTTTAATTGTACTGACAGAGACATGGTTATGGATATAAAATAGAAAATACAAAGTTTTTAGGAAAACTCATTTTTGAAGTGGCTGTGATCAGTTTATTAATATTCTTGTATTTAAACTTTGGAAAGCATAAATTATTAGTTCAAAATAAATGGTTAATGATCATGTTTCTAAATACCAAAAGATGCAGACAGGAATTAAAATGTGTAAATAAGTTTACTTTAAAACTAAATCTTGCCGTTTGTCATATATGTACTTTCCAACCTGAAACATTTTTACCTTAAAACATTACATTCTTCTGTTTTTGTAACTGAAAGAAAAATATGGACTATAACCAACATTTGTTGATTGAAAATTGTACTTTACTCTTTTTCTGCTAATTAGCTCAATCGTTCATTTCCTGATTTTATTACATACAACTATTCCAGATGCAAAAATGTCAGTGGATGTTGTGGATATCTAACCCACACAATCGTACAGACTGGGTTGGAAAGGCATGTGTGTATATATATATATATATATATATATTGATTTATTAAATCTGATTTCATAATGCTGGCCAGAAGCCATATAACAAGTGTGGTAAATGAAGCGCCTTGAAAAATATACTGGCAAAACTTGTGTTCCTCAAATAGTTTGAGAGGTTTTTTGTGAAAGGGTACGCTAAAAATGGAATAACTTTGTAAAGATGTGCCTACCTTCGGCAAAATTTTCCTTGACTTTTTTAACATATCAAAGCATTCTATTGAAATTTAAAAGGGCACCTTAATCTCTTCCCCCTCTTTTCTGCTGAAAAAAAGGCCCATAATTCTATTGCAAAAATGAAAATTTGATAGAACCGAAGATTTAAGTAGTTTCTTTCCCCTTTGCATTATCGGTGCAGACATGCAAAGTCTCCTGCTTTTAGCTTGTTTTTCTATGCTCCTGATTTTCCATTCATTTCTCCTGCTTTTCTGATATAATTTTTATCTATGCCTCTCAGCATTATTTATGCTTAAAATTTGTGGGGTTGGGTAAAAAAATTTGAAAGAAAATTTAAATTTATCTTGCCCTGCAATTTATCAAGTTCAGTTTGAATGTGAATTACTATACAATGCTTTGAAACTAATTTTTGCTAAGAATAAATTGTTAACTTTCATTTTTGCATAAGGAAAAAGTCTCATTATCAAAAGTTTTTTTTTTTTTTTTTTTTTTAAATACCATAACTATTGAAAACTTAAAGGATTCAAATTTCATTAGAATATAGCTGATATTTTCATTTCTTTATTACCTTTTCTTTTACAAAGATAATTAAGATTCTTATTGTTTTATATTAGGAGCAAAATGATCAAATCTGTCTATTTTGACTTAAATTTTAAACAACTGTATGTCTGAGGTTTTTTTTTTTTTTTTTATAGTTTGTTTTACTGCAAGAAACATATATTATTCATTTAATTTTAATACTGATGCTTTGTAAATACCTCCTAAGCTTATAAAGCTTTACTTAAAATTAAATTTGCATTATTTTACTCATTTTTCTTATAAATTTTCTTGTTGCAAAAAGTCTTGTGATTTCTGTTAAAAAAATCTCCTGCTTTTTTGTGATTAGAAGTTGGCATCTCTGTCGGTGTAACATCTATTTTAATAAAATCAGACTTTTTGTCTGTAAATTTCTCAAATTAGAAAAAAAAAAAAAAAAAAAATAGATATTTTCATGTTTCAAACATCAAGAAAGCCAAATCTGACTTCAGAAAATGTTCTGTGTGTAAGTGTGGTGCCTGTACGCTTGTTGTGTCTGTGTGTCTAGCATTTTTGTCTGGGTATCATGTGAGAACAGCTGGGCAGAATTCAATGACACTTGGCAGGAATTACCTATCTTTAAATTATATCTATTAGCTTTTGTAAATCCCCCTCCCTTTTGTTCCCCTCCTTGGGGGAAAGGAAGCAAAAACACTTTTATATGCATAGCTTGGCTTCAAATTACTTCACAGTGAGGAAATTGTGCATGAGGAGTCTAGATTTGAGTACCTAAAAAAAGAAAAAACATAATAATCATTGTCTATGGTTTTGGAATTTTTTATTTTTAAAAGGGGAGGAAGAAAATAAATTTTCAGGGGAAATTTCGTAAATTCCGCATTTTTGAGTAGAAAATTACCAAAAATGTTGAAAAGAGCCATGCATCTTATTTAGGATATTTTCAAAAACCCATTTTTGGTGTTTGTGATTTTTGATCTTGGGGGGGAGTGGGGTTATGAGAGAGCAAATTCGAGCCCCCTCTTTTAGCGTTAAATTGTTCTTGGAAAATTTATGGGAGCTCCAATCATGAATTTTGGTGCGTGTATTGTTTAGATGTATCTGATGCCTTTACTGACGTGATTTTATGAAATTCCCCCTCACCCTTTTCAAGAGAGAAAGGAGGCAAAAACACATTTCTAAGCATAACTCGGCTCCAAGTTACTTCACGTTCAGGAAATTGCATATGAGGAGACTAGACTTGAGTACAAAAAGAAAACCATTTTCTGCAATTTTGGAATTTTCGATTTTTAAAGGGAGGAGGGGAAAAATCGCTTTTGGGGGGAAATATCACAAATTCCAGATTGTACTAAAAAAATTCTTCCAAAAGAATTCTTCTAAAAATAATACAGAAATGTTGAAAGCAGGTATGCGTCTTTAGGATATATTCCAAAACCCATTTTTGTTATTTTGTAATTTCCTGTTTGGGGGGGGGGGTAAATTTAAGCCCCCACCCCCCGAAATTGAAAATTACAAAAGAACGAAAATGGGTTTTGGGAAATATCCTAAAGAAGACACATACCTGTTTTCAACATTTTCGTGTTATTGTTAAATTCTTTTGGAAGAATTTTTTGGTACAAGAGGGGGTAACTTCGAGACCCCTCCCCCTTTTTCTAGCACTATATTTGTTATGTAAAATCTATGGGAACTGTGGTCATGGATTTTGTTACATAAATTGTTTATATGTATCTGCCACCTATTTCATCGGGATTTTACGAAGTCCCTCCTTTCCTTCCTTGAGGCCACAAACACATTTCCAGGCGTAACCTTACTCCAAATTATCTGAGCAAGAATAAATTTTGTGTGGATTAATTATTTTTGAGATTATTTTGTGATAATCACCAGGAGCACCAATGGAACAATCTTCTTCTAAATTTAAAATGATCAAAAAATACTTATGTTTCGCAACGGTATTAGAGAGATTTTTAAATATTGCAATTACATTGATAGTATAAGGTATTTTGGATCAGATGGATATATATTCCAGAATTCACAAAAACTCAAGCAAATGAATTACATTTTGCTAAATAATATTATCTGTTTTAAATGTTCATATAGTCTACTTTAAAACTTAATAAATTTTATTATATATTCTTATTTTATTTGCTTATAAATTTCTGTTATTTATATCTATGCAGTGTACAAATGTCGTGCAAAATAGTTTAAAACAGATTTTTGTATCTTACTACTATATGGAAAAACGCATATAAATTTACATACAAATTATATAAAAAGTTTAGATGATGAAAATGGGCATAATTCCTTTTATTAGATTTTTTTCCCTGTTAAGTACTTTTTATCCATATTTACCAAGTAATATTGTCTCATAGATAGGCTTAGATAACTGTACATCAGCTTATATATAGTTGATGAATCGTCAAGAGCAGAATCTTCTAGAATTCGAGAAGTAGAAATTACATAACAATTAAACTGAATAATTAACATAAATTTAATGACATAAGCAATAAACAACTGAGAATTAAACAAAAACCATTTTTAACCACTTGCCCTTGAGTGGGATCGAACTCACGACCTTTGGATTCGTAGCCCAGCACTTTGCCTCACAGTCATGGCATTCACAGATGAAAAGACTTTAGTTACGTTTTCCCAACCGTAGAGGAAAGCAGCACCTCATTGCAATCTTGTCTGGCTTCTTGTAACTGGTTGCCTGTAACTTTCCTGCTCTCTTTTGTCAATGAACTGCTCCTTCTGATCATAGTAGGGTTTTAAACTCAGCACGTGGATTTTGTCTTCTGTGTCCTTCCATGCATTCTACTTCGTAAGGCACATCAGATAGTCATGTTGTTACTCAATACGGTCCGAAGTATTGTCTTAAAAGCTTTTCAGATAATCTGACTTTTCGTACAGGTGTGAAGACCCAAATAAATCTCCAAAGTTGTAACTGGCTGGTCTATGACATTCGTCATATCGTCACTTGTCCATTGCTTGAGCTTCAAGTATGTGGAGTTTTGCTAATTGACTTGCTTCTTCTCCCTTAGTGATCAGATGTTGCACATAGTTATCATAGTCTTCTTTTCCATGTGGAAAGATCATGTTAAGTGTCTGTATTTCTCTGCCATGAACGAGAAAGAAAAGACTGAATCCCGTGGTGTCTTGTTTTACTGAGTTGTGGGAGAATGTCACAAAAGGCAAAATTGTATCCCAGTTCTTCTGATCAACGTCAGCATACATAGATCTGCCAATGCTTTATTAAATCTCTCTGTCAATCCATTTGTTTGGAGATGATAGGCGATTGTCGATAGATGAGATATTTGGCACATTTCGTTAATTTCTTTTATAACATGAGATAAAAAGGAACGCCCTCTATCACTTATAATTTTTGTCGGGGCACCATGTTTCAGTATAACTTCTTCAACCATGAATTTAGCAATTTCAGTAGCTTCAGCAGTAGGTAAGGTCTTTGTAATTGTGAATCTCGTGAGATAATCTGTGCAAATAACTATCCACCTGTTGTGGCTTCGGGTAACTGGAAAGCGTCCAAGTAAGTCTATTCCAATTTTTAGCAAATGGTGATTTAGGAGGCTTTATAGGTTGTAAATGTCCTGGTGGCAACTGAGGAGGAGTTTTTCTTCTTTGACATTCACGGCAGTGAGTCACATATCGGCATACATACCCATAGTCCTAGCCAGCAATACTTCTTCCGTATCCTGCCGTATGTTTTGGCAAATCCAAGATGACCGGTGTTTGGAGCATCATGAAGGCTTCTTAGAATATCACAGCAGAGTTATTTCGGTACCACTAAAAGCCATTGCTGTCCTATAGGATCATAGTTTCTTTTATAGAGAATACCATCTTTTAAGTGGTAATTTTGGTATTCTTTCACCTCTCTTGAGAATTTTAATAATGGACTTCAACTGCTTATCTTTTAGCTGCTCTTTTCTGTAATCCGTGATGTTTGCAAGGAATGGAATTTCATCACTGTTTTTAGGCTCGACCACTGCTTCTTGAAGGGGTTTCCTCGAAAGTGAAGTGGCATCAGAATGCTTGCATCCGCTCTTGTAGACGATGTTGCTATCTCACTCCTGCAACTGCTAGGCCCAATGAGCAAGTCTCTAGGAAGGGTCTTTTACATTCGCGAACCAGCATAAGGGGTGGTGATCCATGACTATGGTGAAAAGCTTTCCGAAAGGATAACGTCTAAATTTACTGAGCGCCCATATGACAGCAAGACATTCTTTTTCAGTTCTGGAATAATTCATTTCAGATGCAGTCAGAAACCTGGATGCGTAGACTATTTGTCTTTCTTTACCATCTTGGACTTGCACTAGTACAGCACCAATTCCATAGCCACTGGCATCTGAATGTATCTTCGTTTCTGCATCTGGAAGAAAATGCCCCAAGACAGGACCACTAGTCAGTAAATTCTTGAGAGTACTGAAAGCTTTTTCCTGTGAAGTGTTCCACACAAACTTTGCATTTTTCTTCAATAGGTTATGTAGAGACTTTACAAAATATTGGCTAACTTTTTAATAAAACGTTGATATTAGGAACAAAGCCCTAGAAAACTTCGAACAACAGTAGTATTTTCTGGCACAGGGAATTTGTTTACAGCTGCTATCCTTTCTGGACGAAGATAGATACCATACTGATCAACTAAATGTTCCAATATCATTAGTTTCTTTTTTCCGAAAGCACATTTTTTTAGAGTTAAACATCAGTCCTGCCTCTTGAATACATTTTTAAACTTTTCTTAAATGTACTTGGTGTTCTTGGAAATTCAGGGCATATACTATGATGTCATCTAGGTAGCATAGACAGATGTTCCATTTAAGGCCTCTCAATACTGTGTCCATCATTCGTTCGAAAGTAGCTAAGATGTTGCACAAACCAAATGGCATGACTTTAAATTCATAAAGACCATCCAGAGTTACAAAAGTAATCTTTTCTCTATCCTTCTCATCAACCTCTGTTTGCCAGTAACCTGACTTCAGATCCGTCATCAATTCGTGATAGCAGATACATGTCTTTCTTTGTGATTCTGTTCTACTTCCTGTAGTTGACACAGAAACACCAGTCACCATTTTTCTTCTTTACAAGTACAACTGGAGATGACCACGGGCTGTCTGATGGCTGTATGACATCCTCTTTTAACATTCTTTGTACTACTACTTCAATCATATGCCTCTCAGCAGCTGATGTGCAATAAGGTCTTTGTTTGATTGGAGCACTGTCCTCCGTGTCTATCTTGTGCTTTACAGTATTGCATCTTGATTTTTATGTTGAAATCAAAAATGGCACTAAATACTTCTAGCAGATTAAGTAACTCATCTGTTTCAGCGGCAGTTAGCTCAGGATCTAGAATTTTTTTAAGCTTTTCCTGAGTGAGTTGCTTCCTGGACCTGTGTCCCTTAGTCTCTTTTTTATCCTTATCAATGAGCGAATTGATCGAATCGTTTGTTACTGTCATCACACAGCCTATTTTCATACCTTTTGGTATTATCTGAGTTCTTCAAGAGCAATTCGTTACCCAAACTTTGCAGCAACCATCCTTGACAGAACTTATTGAGGCTGGTATAAACAAATCTCTTTCACACCTGAGAATTTCGCTTCTGATGATCATAGCTGCATTTGCTTTTGGAATTAATGGATTCAGGGAACATATCCACTGAACTGAATGTGGTTCGATTGCATAATCTATTGCAGCAAACAAAAGGCAGTCTGATTCAGTTAATGTGGTATTGTCTGAAAGAATTTCTGCAAGTTGAAGTTCTTCATTTCCACAATCTATGATGGCCTCCTCCAGGAATTCAAATGGTTTCGCAGTTCCACTTAAAGTAACTTTTAACACACAACTTCCTGAGGCGGCTATGGGCTTTCCGCATGCAGTTCTCAATATAGGTGTATTTTCAGAGAACATGGGTGCATTTAATTGATTGTATAATTTTTCAGAGATGATGGAATAATCGGCACCAGAATCAACAAGAGCCTTTACACGTTGTCCATTTATTGTAACATAAGTGGTGTTCTTTTCCAACTTTGTTATTGTATACGTCGGAGGATTTTCTACAGTTGTGGCCTTACCTCCTTTACAGGTCGGCTGAATTAGTTTTCCTCATCAGGTCGGCATGTGGAGTGACGTACAGGTGACTGCGACTGTCGGCGGTTGAAGGAATGGCGAGGATAAGGTGAACCACTTCTATAACTGGTAGACCTGGTCTATATGTAGTTGTCGTCAAAACTATTTAGGGATTCATTGTTGATGTCTCGTCGAAGTCTGGATAACCTGGAATTTCTTGCGTCTGGAACATCTGCTGTCTTTCTCTACAGTACTTCAGCACATGTCCTGGACTTCCGCATCGGTAGCAGATTGGTACATTGCTGGAAATTCTCCATAGGTCTGTCTTATATTGACCAGTAATTTCTGACAGTGGTGTCCAAACAACAGTAGTGTCGTTTCTTGATCTTCATCTTGGCTGAGGTCTAACTGGAACTGGTTGTCGAAGACTTACGTCTTCTTTGTCCCATGAGGGGTGGTGCCAAAGCTTCCATGACTTCCTCTTAGGCAACTGAGGCAATGTACATTGCAGATTCAGATTTGTTGTCTTGGCAATTTCGACTTCTGGGCAAAACATTCTGAAGCTCTTCCCTCACTGCGTATCAGTGCCTTCATATCATCAATGTCCATTTCAGTTGACATTGTAACAACATTAGGTAGTCTCTGGAATTTTGGTCGATTTATCCATCTTCACCAAAGACTTTCAATCTGACAACATTTTGTAAAAGCTTCTACTGTCTTATAATCTTGTGTTAACAAGATCTGGTACAAGTCCTCCACAATACCCTTCATGAGATGGACCACTTTTTCTTCGTCTTTCATAAAAGGGGTGACTTTGTGGCACGGTGAGAGTATGTCTTGGATATAGGACTCAGATGTCTCTCCAACTTGCTGTACATGATTAAGCAGTTGCCTCTCAGCTTGTTGTCGTACATCGGCAGAATGTATTCTGTTATGCATCCTGAAATACAGTCTAACTGGTAAGAGTGTCCCCGATGTTGTCAAACCATTGCCTAGCTGTTCCGGCAAGGTAGAAAATTACGTTTGTGAGGCACATCTGCTCATCTAAGCGGTTGTAAGTGGCAGTACGTTTGTTGATTTTCTAATCATTTTCAATAAATAAAGCAGGCTGGTGTCTTAAAAACGAACCTTAAGAATGAAATAATAATTTCAATATTTTTAATCTAACTGCACATACTTCACAAAAAATAGATACGTTCAACAGACATTACTGAATATAAGTATTTATTTAAATCAAATTGGAGTGTAAAGGTTGATATTTTTATTTATTACCAACTATGTGAAAAATACCAGAGCCAGGAATCGAACCCGGGCACCTCCGCTTAACGCACGGGTGCTCTACCACTGAGCTACCCTGGCTGACGACCAGCTAGGCACTTCTCGCATAATATTCGTTAGCAAAGTCACCGAGTCCGCAAACGCAGATATATCGGGTGAGACAATAATAATCGTAGCACAACTCCATAGACCACGAAATTTCAATTTAGAAATTTTTTATTCATGAATTCATCAACCGTGAATATTTATTTAAATCAAATTGGAGTGTAAAGGTTGATATTTTTATTTATTACCTACTATGCGAAAAATACCAGAGCCGGGAATCGAACCCGGGCACCTCCGCTTAACACATGGATGCTCTACCACTGAGCTATCCTGGCTGACGACCAGCTAGGCACTTCTCGCATAATATTCGCTGGCAAAGTCACCGAGTCTGCAAACGCAGATATATCGGGTGAGACAATAATAATCGTAGCCCAACTCCATAGACCACGAAATTTCAATTTAGAAATTTTATATATCTGCGTTTGCAGACTCGGTGACTTTGCCAACGAATATTATGCGAGAAGTGCCTAGCTGGTTGTCAGCCAGCGTAGCTCAGTGGTAGAGCATCCGTACGTTAAGCGGAGGTGCCCGGGTTCGATTCCCGGCTCTGGTATTTTTCGCATAGTTAGTAATAAATAAAAATATCAACCTTTACACTCCAATTTGATTTAAATAAATATTCACGGTTGATGAATTCATGAATAAAATATTTCTAAATAAGTATTTATATTTACAACCTATAGGATTATTTACAGAGGGCCCAAAAATTAAAATAAATTTGAAAATAACTGTTATACTTGCAAAGCAGTAGCATGATCAATCAGAGCTTCCTTCTCAACTGCCATTAGCAGTAGACAGAACCATTCTGGTTTACCCGCTTCAACTGGAGCCGAGTTTAGTTGTTCTGCTAAGTTTTGAAGTTATCGGCCTTGGGGAAGGAAAGATTCCAGCTGCTCTAGTTTTCCAACAACGTTGAAAGTCCTTCAGCCACCTGCTAGCATTTCGCTGGTCATCTCTGGAAAAGATACGTGGATTTCTAGGTAGTTGATACGTCAAGACTGGTACAGTGGAAATCTTAGGCTTTTGTTCTGATTCGTTCGGCATCCTTTTTCTAGTTCGATTGGCATGGCTCTTAAACACCGGTGGTAGTCCTTGAAGCCGATTACTTCTGCGTGGCTCTTCCTTTGTGTGCTGTACTTCTCGTACCCAGTGCCTCCACCAAACTGTCATGTAGATTAGGCTTAGATAACTGTTTATGCAGAAATACTAGAGTGGAATAACACAAAGCACTTAAAGTTCAACTCGAGACTTCATTCTTCAACTCAACTGAATTTTACATCAGCTTATACATGGTTGATGAATCTTCTACAGCAGAATGTTCTAGAATTTGAAAAGTTTAGAAATTACATAATAATACCTGAATAATTAACATAAACATAATTAACATACTGAAATAAATAAATAGTAATAATAAATAAGCATTAAACAGTTTAGAATTAAACAAAAACAATTTTTAACTACTTGCCCTTGAGTGGGATCGAACTCACGACCTTTGGATTTGTAGCCCGGCGCTTTGCCTCATGGCCATGGCGTTCACAGGTTAGAATACTTTCATTACAATATTTATTGTACGCTCCTATTTTATATATTTATAAATTTATTTGTTCCTTAAAAAAATAATAAAAAAACCTTCCATAATTAACAAAGTCAAATCTTGTCATTATATCGATAGTCATACATTAATTTGATCTGAAGAGTATTTCGAGAGTTTTCAACAATGAAATTGAGAAAAATAGAACTCAACACGGGATTTTTTTTTTTTTTTTTAAGTTATTATTATGAGTTTTAATTTGATATACTTATGAATTTTATTTATCTGTACTAGTACAAAATGCTAAACTCATTTATATTTGTAAACAAACTGCAACAGTATGACTAATTAAAAGAAATTTTCATTATAGTATTGCTAAGAGTTAAACCACTTTCCTAAAGGAAATAGTCCAAGCGGCGGCTGCAATAAATTGACTTGATAAGGTGTGAAGCTGATGTTTTTTCTATAGATAGAATTCATTGTTACAATGAAAATCTGATAGGGTTGCCTGATCAAAGCCGTCAAGTTTAAGAGAAACAACCTCACTTCCGGTCACAATTTAAACTATTTTCGAACCCCACAAGTGTGAAGATGAAACCGGTGCTAAAATGTAGAGATTAATATGCTCTTTAAAATGGCATAGGGTTGCCTGGTCAAAGCTGTCAAGAAACAGAGGTTGCCACGAAAATAGGGGACATATTTTACGATTTATTTACCCAATTAAAAAGTGATTTACCCAAGTATAAAGATGAAACCGGTTCTAAAATGTAGAGATTAATATGCTCTTTAAAATGGCATAAGGTTGCCTGGTCAAAACCGTCAAGACTCGGAGGATGCCTCGAAAACAGGGTTCAAAATTAAACGATTTTCGAACCCCACAACCACAAGTGTGAAGATGAAACCGGTGCTAAAATATAGAGATTGATATGCTCTTTAAAATGGCATAGGGTTGCCTGGTCAAAACCGTCAAGATTCGGAGGTTGCCTCAAAAATAGGGGTCAAATTTAAACGGTTTTCGAACCTCACAAGTGTAAAGATGAAACCGGTGCCAAAAATGTAGAGATTAATATGCTCTTTAAAATGGCATAGGGTTGCCTGGTCAAAGCTGTCAAGAAACAGAGGTTGCCACGAAAATAGGGGACGTATTTTACGATTTATTTACCCAAGTAAAAAGTGATTTACCCAAGTGTAAAGATGAAACCGGTGCTAAAATATAGAGATTAATATGCTCTTTAAAATGGCATAAGGTTACCTGGTCAAATCTGCTAAGTAAAGCAGTCAACCACAAAAAAATAGGCAAGTTTTGAAGATTTCTTAACGAAGTGTAAAAAAAATACAAATAGCATTGACAAAGAAAGGAGGAAATTATATGAATATTTGAAAGGTGTGGCTGGTTCCAGAATGTACAGCATAGAAGTTATTTTAAAATGGCATATGTTTATCTGGTAAAATTCGTAAAGAAATAGCAGTCAGTCTCCTAAAAGCTAACGAATATTAAAGATGTTTAACACAAAGTGAAACACACATGAAGACTACTTAAAAAAGGTTAATCGCGAAATGATTAATATATAAAGATGAAATTGCGAGCTAAATGTAGAACATACAACACTTTTTAATTTGCTTACAATTGGTGCTTCAAACCTGTTCAGCTATAGCGGTCAGCTTAGAAAAGGAAGCGAATTTCAATATTCCTTTATTTTATTTGTTAAATGATGTAAGAGATTTTAAAGCATAAAGAAAATTAAATTATTATGCGTGACCATTCTTTTTCTAATCGGTATAAAACTAATATCAGGTCACGAGCTCGTTTTTTCCACATTTTTCAATACTTAAAATATTCAAATTGTGTCAAAGTATTGAGAATATAAATTCCCTGAAGAAATGTATGCGGCTGCTTTGTAGAATTTTATATGAAAATTTTGGGTTGTGCCGATTTTGTTATATTAAATATTTGTCAATTTTAGAAAATTTTCTCAATTTTTTATATCTAATTAAAAATAATCAATCAGGGGTGAAACTTTTCAGGGGCTACCCCTGAATTCAGGGTTTTTGAAATTTTTACTGTCTTTGAATTTCATGTTAAAATACTTTGTTTTTACAGAAATTTCTCATTTTGAAAGTTTAATTTGCCTCATAATGTAGTATAAAGTCTACAAATATTACTTAATATAGGTAGCCATGTGATATATCATTAATAAATCTCCCTTCTCTGCATGCAAGGAACAGTTTTCAGGGTTTTTGCAAGCTAGGTAGTTTCACCCCTGATCAATAATACCTTCTGCAAATTAATTATCAGTACAAATAAAGCTAAAAACATTTTTAAAAAATTGATAAATTTTTCACATTTCTTAATAACCATGAATTAATTTATGAAATTGAAATTTGTAAATCTTGCTGCAGATCTGAAATAAAAGATTTTTTTTTTTTTTTTCATTTTATTTAATTATTTATTTTGTATACAAATAGAATTTTTTATTATGAATTTCTTGGGCATTATTATCTTCATTTCTGTTAACTTTTGCGGGCGTATTTTCTTATCTGTATCCGCATGCTACATTTTTAATTTTTACTAATAATTCGTTGTTTTTATGGGAAATATTAGAACAGTTTCATAGTTTGTTTATTTATTTTTTCTTTTTTAAATACTTTTTTTTTTTTTCACATTGTATAAAAAAACCTTCAAAATTAGCTTTTTTTTTTTTTTTTTTTTTTTTTTTGTTCAAGGCAACCACTATTTCCCGAGATTTTCACCTGGCAACCTATGATACTCTAAAGAGAATATTATTCTCTATATTTTATAAACGGTTTCATTTTTAAATATGTTAGGGTAAGAAAACCGCTAAAATTCGCCCCCCACCCCTTACACACACACTTTTCGTGGCAACCTCTTTTCTTGACGGTTTTTGACCAGGCAACCCTATGCCATTTTAAAGACCATATTATTCTGTACATTTTAGCACCGGTTTCATATTTACACTTGGGTAAATCACTTTTTACCTGGGTAAATAAATCGTAAAATACGCCCCCTGTTTTCGTGACAACCTCTGTTTCTTGACGGCTTTGACCAGGCAACCCTATGCTATTTTAAAAAGCATATTAATCTCTACATTTTAGCACCGGTTTCATCTTCACACTTATGGGGTTCGAAAATCGTTTAAATTTGACCCCTATTATTGAGGCAACCTCTAAAACTTGATGGTTTTGACCAGGCAACCCTATGCCATTTTAAAGAGCATATTATTCTCTACATTTTGGCCCAGTTTCATCTTCACACCTGTGGGGTTCGAAAATCGTTTAAATTGTGACTGGAAGTGAGGTTGTTTCTCTTAAACTTGACGGCTTTGACCAGGCATCCCTATCAGATTTTCATTGTAACAATGAATTCTATCTATAGAAAAAAAATCAGCCTCACACCTTATCAAGTCAATTTTTTACAGCCGCCACTTGGACTAAAAGGTTTTGTTGCAATAAAAGCAGATTTGCAATTTAAGTGCAAATAAGGAGCAGTTCTTTCAATTTTGACGGAGGTAGGGTGGGAGGTCATTGTCTATATTGGATACAGATTTCACAACTTATCAATGAATTTGACGACATGGCGACAAGTAGTAATTTAGTGTTTCCAAAGTTTAGAAGCTCTGTCTTCAATAAGAGCCGAGTTCTGGAAATTTCTGGATTCATCAATTGGCTTCAGAATAACCTCAAAAGTCTGCCAAATCACAACAGAAATTTAAATAAAAAGAGAGACTCCCAAAGAAATCAGTTGTATTCGGACATCTATTCTGAACGTTTGTTTAGATTTAAATGTTTTATATTTATTCTTAAATGATTGAAATTCCACTCTGTGGTGTTTTTAACATTGTTTTATGACTTTTAGAGGTATGAATTTGAGCACGATAATATACTGGTTTTTTTTCAAGAATAATCCTTAATAAAGTGTGTCTTTCGACAAGAAACTGCCTGTTTCTTTATAATTACTTTTTTCATCGACATTTTGGTAATAATATGAATAGAGATGATATTTTGGATCAGTATGATATGTGTAAATACTCGCAAAAAGTGTTATGAAGTGAGGAAACGTTTAGTTTACTAAGACTATTTTTGTTTGTTTAAATATTTAATTAAAAATTAGACCGACACAAATAGAAACGTTTACACTTACAACTCTTATTTAAGCCATCTATTGTAATGCCTCAACGCGGCATTTCTGCACGAATATTTACACTAAATCTGCCTATTTTGGTTTCCTTTATTTGTCCTCACAGTTGTACCTCATGTTTTTGCAACTCCCTTTATAAGATTTTTTTCTCTTTCTGCAAGATAACTTTTTATTTTTTATTTTTAAATTTCATTTTATTTGATACATTTCTCTTCATTCAATAAACTTATTGCTATTAAGGTTCAAGATTCAATAGACTTGCTGAATAATAACTTTATATATATATATATTTAAATAAAAAGGTAATAAGGTAAGTGCACCAGTGATTGACACTTTTAGAGCAATCTCTGATGTTTTTAATGTTCTAGTCATCAGAAAATATTTTTAGAAATCTTAAGTTAGTACATATGGTATGAAAGACATTCAGAACCACATATATGTTAAAATATATACATTTGATAACTATTTTTTTTTTTATGAATTTTTATTTGACACCCACTCAGTGTTCCAGTAATTGACACTGCCAGTTTTTCATTTTATCAGTAATTGGCCCCCTATGTTCAAGTGTTTGACACTGCTAGTTATTCATTTTGCCAGTTATTAGCACCCTATGCTCCAGTGTTTGACATAAAATGTTAAAATTCTTATATGTAAAATGTATGATTTTGTTATTTTTCTTATTTATTAATTGTTTCGGGATAGATGTCAATTACTGAAGCATGCCAATCACTGGAGCACCTACCCTATAGGGCCAATTTAAACTCTGCACACAGGCACCTGGCACTGCTGACATGCTCTTGCATATACAATGTTATTTTCACAAATTTTCTGTAAACAGCTATTATTTTGCGTACCACATTTTATTGACCACACTAGTTCTGTCAAGTATAATAAAATATTTTAGTACTTAAATATAACACTTTTAATTTTTTCTTACATGCTTATTTTAAATGTCAAATTTTAGCATTATATATTTTTAATTATTATTATTATTTTTTTTTACAGCAACAGTTCCCTAAATATTTTACTTATAGAGCACGAGATAATGTAAGTAATTTTTGTATTAAGTCCATTGTGTTTATAAAAATTAATGTCAATATGATGCATTTTCATAGGTCTCTCCCCTTTATAATTAACCTGTCTTTTTTTTTTTAAGAGGTGTGTTTCTTGAGTAACCGAAAACAATTTTTTTTGTAATTTTAATGTTTGTATTTGATTTTAGAATTTTGTATTTAGCATTTTAAGATACTTTCATAAAATATTAAAAAAATTAAACAAGTCACTAGAGTTATTGTTCTTAAACAAAAGGAAGTTTTCCTTCGGGAAGATGTGAAAAAATAAGTAAATATCACAAATCTGCAATTTTGTATTCTGAATGCAACTAGAATTTTTGACAGTTTATTCTTTATCTGGGACAATTTTCATTGTTGGCGTGTTATTACTATTACGATTATTTATATAAAAAGTAATAAAAACATACAGGAAAAATTGTCTTTGGATAGAAAGTAAGAGTAATGAATAATATTTATATTTTGCATATACTGATAAATTTATGTAAGAAAAATGTAGCATTTTTTGTTATATATCATAGAAATACATCAATATATATATATATATATATATATATATATTTTAAGAAAAAATAATTTTCCCCCCTCCTTTAACTATACCCATTTATGGTTGATTTCAAATTTTATTTATAAAAAAAAAAAAAAAAATCATTTATCCTGTAATTGTGTAGAAGCAGATCCTATAATTACTTTTGTAACTTTTTCCTACTTTTAAAAATATATTCAATGGGGAAGGAGGATAATTAAGTGAATTTCTTTCATTGTTACTTGTACAAAAATAATAACAGAAGGTAAGATTCAAATTCATATCTTAGTCTGAACAAACAGTTATGCTCAAATTTAGAATCTAAATTTTAATAATTCCAGATTTAGATAATAAAACTAATTTTATCTGTATAAGTTAAAGAAATTGCTTTATTGAATGTATATATTAAGCTAAGATTATTAATTTTTATTATTTTATACGTTAAAATTGATGTATTGAAATTTATTTTTATGTAGTTTGAAGAAGATCGCATATATAGACATTTAGAACCAGCATTAGCTTTTCAGTTAGAGATAAACCGTTTACGGAATTACGATTTAGAAGCCATTCCTACAGCAAACCAAAAGATGCATTTGTATTTAGGAAAAGCTAAGGTATTGTTTTTAGTATCAACTTGTTTGAAACTTAGTTGTAATTGTTAAATGCTTTAGATATTAATAAAACTAATAAGTATTTATAAAATTCAAATTTTAGGTTGCAAAAGGTCAAGAAGTTACAGATTTTAGGTTTTTTATTCGTTCTATTATTCGTCATTCTGATTTAGTTACAAAGGTAATTACTATTTCTATAATTGTTTTTGTTATAGTCTAGCACTGTATGGTTATTGTGCATGAAATTTATTACTTTGAAGTCAATGCATGAAAATAACTGAATGTTTGTTTCTAATTTTTCAAAATTAAAATAAATATACACTCAGAATATTAATTTTCTGTTTCACACCCAGCAGAATAAAAAGTTTAAATTATGTGTTTTTTTATTTGTTTAAAAAAAAAGCTACATGTGACTTATGAAATCGACAAATGTTCTTTTTTTTTCTAATTAATAAAATGCAAATTAAACTGTTGAATTTTCTCGAATGAATGCTTCAATAAAACTTTACTCTCTTTCAAATCAAACAAATCAATCTGTTTCAAATTTAATCAGTTGTATGTGTTTTAGACTAAATGAATTATCTTCATGAAAAGAATGGCTTTGATTTAACTGTTTTCTAACATATTTATGTTGCATGACATGTATAAGAATAAATCAATAATGATTTCTTTTTTCATCAGCCCACCAGCGGCTGAGCGGCTTTGTGCTCAAAGCTGGTTGACATGAGGTGCTGGGTTCGATCCCAGGTCGCGCTCGTCTGCCTAGCTGATCAGAATTTCCCCCTGCTTTTCTCCGAAATTTGCATAAATATGGGCTAGGACTCCTTAGAAAGACCCCCACAGAGGGCACTCCCCCTCAGGCCTAGGACCCTAGAGCAATCAATCGGCCTTAATCCCCACAACCAACCAACCAAACATGCTTTTTGAATATTATTGTGAAATCTTCTGTGAACTTTTTTAATCAAACATTATATTATTAAAAAATAAATAAATAAAAATTACTTTAAAAAGAATCTACTTCTTATAATCTTGAGGGAGGGGGAAGAGGGGAGAACCTCTGTGTACATCCTACTGCCATGTATTCTTTATTTATGAATATGTTTATTTTATTCATTGCAATTTCTTGGCTTAGAAACATATCGTTATCATTTAAATAGCTGTGACTCTTACTAATGGTATCAAAGCAAATATTGTAATTAGCAGTAGTATTATGTTACAAAATTACCATAATAATCACAAAAATATAATATTATGGAAATAATTCTTATATATAATATCCTAAAAACATTGAAATTGCTCCACATTTTAAGTATTTGCTTTTATTAAGAGTGATGGAGAAATACAGACAAAAAATACAAAAGAGGCACATATGACAGGGAATAATCAAAGAAATAATGCTTTGATGCCATATTCAGTAGATTTAGAGTAAAAGAAAACAAGAGTTTCACAAAGGAGTTAATATAATATATTGCATTATTTTTTATGGATTATCCTATTTGTATAAATATAAATTTTTTCAAATTTTAACTATGTGTATATTTGTATACTGATATGCCAATTTAAAATAGAAGTTTACTTATATAGAATTAATGTTTTTCTTGGGATGCATATGCTGCACAATGAACTAACAAACTTTTAATGTTTAGGAAGCTTCCTATGAATACTTGCAAAATGAAGGAGAAAGGCTGTTACTTGAATCTATGGATGAGTTAGAAGTAGCTTTTACACATCCTCATGTAAATTATTATATTTTGTGTTTTAGTTAATAATAGTAGTCATAATTTTTTTTCTTTAACTTTCTCTCTGTTTACAGGCTAAGAGAACTGATTGTAATCATATTTTTCTGAATTTTGTCCCTAAAGTAACAATGGATCTCTCAAAGGTTAGTGTTAAACCTTTAGTGTCATCAGAATTTTTATCTTTAAATAATGTTTAATATGCAATAAGACATATGTAGAATGGTGGGAACACTGATATAAAGTTAGGTTTGAAAAGTATATTTAATTTGTTTTCTAGACAAAAAAATTGAGTTATCTGTAATTTATTTTTTTATTAATTTGATTTAAACTGCAAATATCCAATATTTATTTGTTTGCTGCCTAAAACAGTTTTATGCATAATATGGTTTAGAATAGCCAAACATTTGTTTATATTAATGTTTCCTTAATACTGTCCGTTTCCATTGATCTTTATTATTTATTGTAATGTATTCAGTTTAGTAGCCAGGTTATTTATGTGTTTAGTTAAAATATAATCATCAATATATTCAAATTTACCTGAGAAATAAAATATAATTTTTACAATGCTACATTTATTTATATACGTACATGTAGATTGCAGAAAATGTCCGTGCCATGGTTATGAGATATGGACCAAGATTGTGGAAATTAAGAGTTTTGCAAGCTGAGCTCAAAATGACCATTAGGTATATTTTAAAATATGTTTATTTTCATCACATCAACTATATTTTAATTGTAAGGAATTAATGTAATTTTTGATACATAGGGGAAGATGGGGTACCTCGGACCTATTTTGACTTTTCCAATTTTAATTTTGTAATTATTCGCCAAACCTAAATACAAATACCTGTTTTAAATACTGTATAGTGTTATATACAACATATATTTATTCCAAAATTTTATTAAAATGATATTAATTATATTTTTAAAAAATTTTTAAAAAAGTGGAATTAGGTCCAAGGTACACCACTGGTAGTGTACCTTTGACCATTTATTAAAAGATACATAAAAACCCAATTTTAAGTAAGAAAATCTGTTTTTATTTATTTATTTATTAATCAATCACATGCATATAAATTCAAATAAACATTTTTTTTTTTTTTTTTTAATTTAGAAATCATTAATCTGTCACAGTCGTATTGTTATTGAGTCGAATTTTAGTCTAAAAAGTGGAAAATATTAACTTAAAAAAAGTCTACATTAAGTCATTGTGATTATTGGTAAAAATCTTCACACTTATTTGTAATCAAGATTGTAATTGGATAGGTCAACTCCAAACGTTAACTTTTGGAGCTGCATTTTTGATCCACCACACAATATGACCTGTCCAAGGTACGGTACACTACTCTGTTACTAAAAACAAAATTGCTAATCATGATGTTCAGCTTCGGCTTAGCATGATTACAAGCATATGGGGTTATTGATAGAAAGCTACTTCATGATGCATAATATTCATTTCTGAGTATACAATGTGTGTGTGGGTATAGAAATGCATAAAAGCATCTGAAAAAAATTTATTTTTGCAAGGTGAATTTACCTTTTCAAGGAATCTTCAAAAAGTTGAGCTTCCAAGCAAACATAGATTACTTCACTGAGTCACCTAACAGTAAACGTTTTAACTGCATGTGATATTGTTTTTATATCTAAATAAATAAAGCTAGAAATGACCTACATCTGAGGTACACTTATGTCCAAGGTACACCACTTTCCCCTATATTTAAAAATCACTTAATTATGAAGAATCTTATTTTGTCAATTTCTTAAATTTTGATTTGCTATATAAATTTTATATAAATCTATACTTGCCAACTTTCCTGTAAAAAAAAAACAAAAAAAAAACAGGATTCTTCTATTTTTAAGTGTTTTTTATGTTTTAAGGTATATTTTGTCTTTTTTTTTTTTTTTCTAATCTATGTTTAAAAATCGTCTTAAAACTGCAAAATTTCATTTAAGTAATTTCTGCTAATTTACTCTACAGCATATTAGTAAATGGTGCTATGTTAGCTCTTTTTTTTTTTTTTTTTTTAATTTCAAGACCAAAAACACAACAACTCAGTGTGTTTAGCCAACACTACATTCTAAGTACTACCCCTAAAGCATTGGATTTGTTTTTTAGTTTCTATCTCCTGAGGAAAATTGGCCCATCAGCAGCTGAGCAGTTCTGTGCTCAAAGCTGGTTAGATGTTAGATACCAGGTTCGACTCCAGGTCACACTCGTTGGCATAGCCATTCAGAGTTTTCTGTGGTTTTCTCTGAAACTTGCGTAAACATGGGCTAGAACCCCTTAGAAGGACCTCCCACGAAGGGCACTCCTTCTCACACCTGAGAAAAATTTGTTTGGTTGTGATTTTGGCTTTTTTTTAGATGAATGTACACTAAGGGACAAAAAAAAAAAAAGCCACACTTGGATATTTTCCTTTTCTCTTTCTGCAACTGCCAATTTTATCATTTAAAAAGCAAATTTTCAAACAGATTTTATTACATCGTCCTCCACGTACACTTTAGGACTGAGCCCAGTGTTAAAAACAAAATTTAATTGTCAGGAAAATTGTAATTTTAGAAATTATTTTGACTATAGCAAATGATAAGGCAATTAATAATACCACAAAAAGTATTAAATTTAGAATGAAAATAAAAAAATATTTTAATACATGAAATGGCAAAATAATTAAATGTTAACGAAATATTGGGGAGATGGGTTTTAGTAAGATATAAAATTTTTTGGCTATTTAAGCTGGAAAGTTGGCTTTAGGTGGCCACATTGCTCATCCAAGCAAGATGACCGTAAGTTAAGAAACAAATGTTTAAAAAGTTGATTTGTATCATGTTCAGAATGTAGAAAAAAATTTAAAAATGTGTATAGCAAAATACTTTCTTCAAAAAGAGTGCAGGAACAATTAAACAAAGCAGGTTAAAACCCAGAAGATCTTAAAAAAAAAAAAAAAAAAAAAAAAAAGACTTTATTAAGGAAAATAATAATAATTAAAAAAAAGACTTCAGTTGACCAAAAATTTAAAAAATATATCTGTTAATTATTGGGCTGAACTGGTTTTCTCTGAGTCAAGTTTAATTTATTTTGAGCTGATGAAGAAAACTAGTAGGATGAAGAAAATGTGATTGACTTAATGAAAATTGCACTCTTAAAGCAATGACACATTCTCTGTACATTATGGTATGGAGGTACATAAGTTTTCGAAGAGTTGGGCAAATTTTCCTGCTCAAGGGATCGGTCAACTCTAAATAAAACATTCTTTGGGAAAGTGGCACCTGACTGACTATTTTGAAGGTATCTCCTAATTTTCTGTAAACAGCATTTCAAGATGATAATGCATTTTGCTAAAGGGCATCTGTGGTACATTTATTTGATTCAAATTATTAAAATTATCGATCCATTCCCATGAGCACCTATAATTCTGTAAGTAATCATATCTTTTTTCATTTTAAATTAAATCCCACGAAGAATATCATAGATTTTCTTCTTTACCACACCAGGAAATAGTCCTAATCTCAATCTGCTCGAAAATGTTTAGTCTATAAAAAGGTGGGGGGATTCTAAATTTGCAGCCTATAATGCTGCAAGAACTAGAAAAAGTTATTTATGATATTTAGTACAGTGAAATTTCTGAGATTTATATTAAAACACTATATCTCCCATTAAGTTCTTTCCCTTTCAAAATTTTAAAATATTCTCTTTTAAAAGTTTTAAATATATTTTTCTCATTAGATATTGCCATGACCTGGCTAGCACTGTGGACAGTGGTTCACTAACAGTTTTCTTGCCTTTTTGTGGGTGCCTAGATGGGTTCTGAAGTGGGAGGGTGGGCACCGGTATATTACTGTCCTGCTTAGTACTTACTTCATCCCCCTAATAAATTAGACTATCACTCTATGGGTTTTTTCTTGCACTGTAAGTGTAAATGTTCAATTATCTGAATAAACAGAGACCATATGTGTACATGTTTCCTGAAACAGAGGGTGTATTGAAGATACACACAGATGTCTCGGCAGATATCAGGTGATAAGTTTAGATACCACTAAGATGCATTGTGTTTTTAAATTTTGTAAATTGTATAAACATATTGTAGTTGTTTTCACAAGAAATTTTAACTTACAAAAACACAGCAAGTGTGTTTGTCTGATGAAAGGTTGCAGTTAATTATTTTATCTTAACATAACTGTATGCTTTTTATTCTTAAGAATTTATAATGTTAAGCTTACAACAGTTTCATTAATCTTGGTTTAACACCAGTATTTATGTGTGCATTTTTCTACAATACATTCATAGCACATTTATCATTTGTAGACTTTTGAATATCAGTTTGTATATTATTATAGATGTTTCTTTATATTTCCTTTTTCTTCATAAATTAAATTTTACAATCTAATCGTAATATTTTTTAAACATTGTTATTACACAGTAACAAAGAAAAATTTTTGAAATTTGACATTTAGAGGTAATTTGTTATTACAAAGACAACACAAATTTAATTTTTATACTGTACTGTAACTACATATTGTTAAAATTTAAAGTAATAGGAAAATTTTAGCAATATGATTTATACTTCTTCAGGGATATAGTTACTATTATGATATATAAATCATTTTTCCTAAAAATGGTATAACATAGCTGCCAACTCTCTTAAAAAATTCGGGAAACTCCCGAATTTTGAGGCAATCTCCCGAACTCCCAAAAAATATCCCGAATTTTCTGAAATTTTACAAAATTTTCAGCAAACTATCGGCAATCAAATGTTTTATGAAAGCTCCTGATTCCCAATCTTTATCCATCCACATTATAAATTTCAGTATACATTTCAAACTTGCTTTATATATAATGATTATATTATTCTAGAACATGTAAAGGAAAATAATTGTTAAATATTTCTTGCTCATGTAATTATTTTATGTCTCCCCCTCCCCCACTTTATTTATCTCTAATTAGCGATCGGCAATCAAATGTTCTGCAGAAGTCTTTTATTTCCCAATCTTTAACCATCTGCAACATAAATGATAAGGTTCATTTTAAACTTGCTTTATTAGATTCTAGAAATAGAATTAAAAGAGTTTAATATTTCTTACTCTGTAATTATTTTTTTATCCCCCCCTTCCTTTTTCCATCTCCAGATACTTATCAATGATCAAGTCTAGAAACAGCAAAGCAATAGATGTGCTCAATATTTCTCACATTTGTAATTATTTTTAGACCTTATTGGTGAAATTAATTAATCTATTTTTTCTCAATTAAATTAAGTATGTATATGTTATATCTATACCAAATGTGTAAACATGGGGGGGGGGGAGTTAGATTTTTCAGGTAGGAAAAAATTTCCCAAATCAATGTATGTGTGTATATGTATAATTAGAGTATGGTTAGAATTTAATATAATCTAGTAGCATTTTAAATTCATTGTTTTATTTATTTATCTCGTTATTTGCAATAAGGAGAAAGCCTCTAGATACTGCAAAAATTTTCTTTTATTTTTTCCTTCTCTTTCCAACAATTACTATGCTATTAATATTCTATTTACATCAGAAATTATGTTGTACGTGAAATCTCCCTAATTTTGATTCTCAAAGGTTGGTGGCTATGGTATAACATTCATAATAGAATTAACCAATATATGTTATTAATTCAAATTTTATTTTATAGACTTTCACCAACAGCCAAATGTATGCCTATAAGATTGTATCTTGCTAATGAAAGTGGCTATTACTTAGATATGAGTCTGTATAAAGAAGTCACTGATCCCGTCACAGGTTTAACAAAATTTGAAGCCTGGGGTCATAAACAAGGTCCGTTGCATGATTTACCAATATCAACACCTTATGTTACAAAAGATTACTTACAATTAAAGCGATTTCAAGCTCAGTCTAATGGTACAACTTATGTGTATGATTTTCCAGACATGTTTAATCAGGTATTTTAAATTTCTTTCAGTTAAATGTTTTTTCTTATTTATTTATTTTATTTTTATTTTTTCATTTTTCTAAGTAAATTTCCCATTTTTTAGTCTTTAAACCGTTTATGGGAGGAATACATTCTTGGACGGCCAGAAGTTGAAATTCCTTCTCAGCTATTAAAATATACAGAGTTAGTTTTAGATTCTAACAGAAATCTCATTGAAAGAAAAAGATTACCTGGAGAAAATGATGTATGTATATTGTCTTATAACTAAAAAATTTCATTTATTAAAAGCTATTATGAATTGGTGTAGTTAAATATCTCATCTGTTTCTTGTATAATCAAAAATTTTAAAATAAAGACTATTTGTACAGCAATAAATTTATTTTATTATGTAGATATGTATGAATTATAAGTCTCAGAAAAAAATTGTGATCACTAAAAAGGTTAATTTGTAAATTAAAGGTAAAATTAAAATTTGTCCATTTTCCTTTTATCTACACAAGGAGACTTTGTGTTATATTTAATTAAATCTTGAAGATCTGAAATAGTGTATTTTTTATAAATTTAGCTAGATAAATTGTGGTGCATGAACAAGTCTATTTTTTTTAAATGTGTTAATCGTATATTTAAAAATGGTTCTCATAGGTTCTTCATATCAGGAGTTAATGGTTGTTGAAGATTTCTTTAATACTGAATCACTTGTGTTAAAAAGGAGGGTATTATATCTTTGTTCATGTATTTTAATAGAAATTGAGGTTTTGAAAAAATTCTGAGTATTTTAAAGGGGCCTTGTTTTCCTTTCCCCTTCATAGTTCTGAATTAATGTTTTTCAAAATAATTTAGATAAAAATAGATAATGATTTACTTAATCTACAAAAAAAAAAAAAAAAAAAAAAACTTTAACTGTTTTGGACATTCTAAAAATCTTAAGGGTCATAAAACTGACTTTATGAGAAAAACACTAGTTATAGAATGAATCATTTACAGATTTAAAGTTTATATTTACTCAGAAATTACAGTTAATTTTAACAAATTAAGCATGTCTATTATATTCCTTGATTTGGACATAATTCTGACATTAAAAAATTTAGTAAAATAGTGTATATATTTTAGTGTCAGGTTGCATAATAAATTATGCATAATTTGAATTTTTTCTAATTTTTTTAGATTGGAATGGTAGCATGGAAAATGACTTTTATCACTCCTGAGTATCCACAAGGACGTGATGCAATAGTTATATGTAATGACATTACTCATCTAATAGGAACATTTGCTCCTCCAGAAGATATTTTATTTTTGGTAAGAGCTTATGCTTATAGGATTTATGTTAAATATTAACTCACTTGCCAGAAAAACTAATTTTCATAAGGAAAAAAAGCTAACTTCTATTAATCAAATCTAAACATTTCTCTTTGTCATTTTTATCCCCCAATGATTTAAAATCTGAAAGCAAATTTCTCTATTTCCAAAGATAGATTTTTCAATTGTACATCTAATTCATTGTTTGTTTACATTATAGAAAGCATCCCAGAAAGCACGTGAATTAGGCATCCCTCGTTTATACATCTCTGCAAACAGTGGTGCTCGCATTGGTTTAGCTGAAGAAATCAAGCACATTTTTAATATTGCATGGATAGATCCTGAAAATCCTGATAAGGTTAGTAATTATGACTTGTTTTCTTTTGAATAATTATTTAGTGTTGATACGTATGGATGTTTATTCAAGTGAAATGGTTTTATTTTAATGATCTTTTAGATGAAACATATTTTTGATGTTTTGCTTATAGCAGAAAAAAGTTATTTGATATTTTTTTTATTTAAGGGTTATAAATATTTATATTTGACTCCTGAAAATTATAAAAAAGTAAGTGCTATGAATTCCATTCATGCTACACTTATTGAAGATGAAGGGGAATCAAGATACAAAATAACAGATGTCATTGGTAATTTTAGTTTCTTTATTTTATATTTTTATCTTAATAGAAAAAAAATAGATTCTATCTTTTTCTAATCTGTATCTTTAATTTTTGTACATATTGAGATTTAATAAGCATTTAATGCTCAAACTTTTATTCCTAGATATATGGGATAGTACTGTTCAAAACCTATGTTATATAATTATTATTATTAACCATGTAAATTTATATAACTTTCATTACATTTTGAAGAATATTTATCAAAGTACCCCTTATTTTTATCAATTACATTTATATATATTCTTATACCGTCTTGTTTTAGAAACAGTTAGTGTTGGTTAACAATTGTGATTACTAACAGGAAAACAAAACTGTGTTAGTGCAGGATTTTATCAAAGAATTATCAATTACAAACATTCACTTATGAAATAATTTAAAACACTGTACAACTACAGGTTGTGTACAACAGTAGATGCAATATTTTTCAATAAAAGTATGTGAACTGCAGTTTATACCACATTTTACCACATGTTTTTATATGGAAAAATTGACTAAAAAAAATTGGGTCTCTTATTCTAAATTGGATTCCATGTAGACCAGAATTTTACACTTTTTTTTTTTTTTCTTTATTTGTACCAGAGAGAAAAAAAAAAATTGTATCTATATATATTAAAATTACCTAAAATTAAGCTCTTAAAATGGGAAACTTTTACTTAATGCATTCATATTAAATTTACTCATGATTTTCCTAATTTTAAAATAATTTCTTCTAGTTCCTTTAAGTGTTTTTAAAGATATGGCAAACATGGATATAACATTTTAAGTCTTCATTGTTAAAAGATTTGGAGATATTGTGTACACATACTAAAAAAAATTACATGTTGAGGGAATTGAATTTAATCTTTGATATTGCATTGAAAACGATACTGCAGAGTTTTACAGTGGTAGCTATAAAAAGTTTTAATTCTTGACATAATTTTGTATAGTTTTTCTTTTTCTTAATATTAAGTTAAAGACTGGCTATTAAACCATTTTTTAAAAGATATGTTTATCTCTTTAATTTTTGTGTTTTGAATGATGAATATTAAACAGATTGCAGAAAGAAAAACTTATGCTATGCACTCTATCACTTTTTAGGGTGGAATGTGCTTTAGCCCACTGCTTGGCGTCTTATTTGCAATTGGCAATAAAGCTGCCAAACTTGGCAACCTTGATGTTTTTCTGTCGTTGAATGATTGAGCTACGAAATGTAGCAACTTCACCTTGCCAAATTAGCGATTTTTGGAAAAATCATCAAGCAGTGAGCTAAAGCACATTTTCACCATTTTTTATAACCAAAAATAAATTCTAGATCTTTCTTTTGCTTAATTATCTTTAATTGAAAAAAAAAAATGATAATTTTAAGAGTCTTAAAAAACCTTTTGGGAAAGTGAATATTGCAACTTGATAGGTATAATGATATATATTTGGAATTAAAAAGGATAATTGATGGAATATGTGACATCACAGTTGCCAAAAGGGAAAATAAATTGTTATCTGTAGTTTAAAAAAGAAAAAAAAAAAAGAAAGATGAGTAGAAAGTATTCCGTATATAAAATATTTTTATTGCAAAAGTATCTTGTAATAAAAAGTTATTATTCAAGATTAAAAAGTAATTTAATGTTGTAGAAGACAGTGTGAAGTAGAGCCCTGCTTCAGGTCGGGTAATCCGATCTTACCCGAAACTTACCTGACCTGTAGTTTGAGTCGACTACAATTTTTTTTCTTTTGTGGGTCGGGTCGACTGGATTTTTTTTACTGCAGTTAAGGTTTGGGTTCAGGCCAGGTTTAGTTTTCAACAAATCGGGTCGACTTAATTTTTTTTTTTTTTTTTTTTTTAATCTTAATGAAGCAAAAAATTGTTTGCTCTATGTACCCATGATGAATATACGCTTAAGCAAATTATCATAGCAAAATAAAAATCCATGTCTGACTAAAGCAATGAACAAAAAAAAAAAAAAAAGAATATAAGCTGTTGAAAACAGGCTACTTCTCTACAGCAACCAGATGTATTATTCATCTATTTTGATTACTCACATCCTTTTAAAATAGATTGTGAATCTAAACTGATAATTAATATTTTTTCTCTTGTTTTTAAGATGTTATAGGCATGTACATTTGAATGAATTTAGCAGGCATTTAGTTGACGTCTGTAATATTGTATTTTAATATTATTGTATCTATGATAAGCATTAAAAAATGAAACTACAAACACTAAGCTTGAAACCCATTTTTGTACACTTGAAGTATACAACACACATAAATAGTTAAAAATTATTATTAATCTATTTTTCAGATTTTTTTATTTTTTACTTAGTGTATTAGTAATTATATTTTATTCTTTTTAAAATGATTTACTAGCAGTGTGACAATAAAAATTTACTTAATTTTATAAATTAAAAATTTTGCATGATTTTTAGATGAATTATTAATTTTCATTTAGATTAGTGTTTTGGGTCGGGTTCGGTTGAAAAGAAGTTGGTTGCGGGTCATCAAAATTCTTTAGTGCAGGTTCAGGTCAGGTTTCAGGTTGATTTAAAATTCACTTATTGGTTTTGGGTCGAGTTTTACCCAACCTGTGCAGGACTCTAGTGTGAAGTCACTGGGAGAAAAAAAAAAAAAAAAAAGCCTTGTCCAAAATTAAAACATTTAGAGCAGGGTTTTACTTTATGAATTTCATGAAAAAAGAAAATTTCAAATAATTTGGTCCTTAGATAGCATTATTTTCATTTCATTTAGACACTAGAGAAATAGCTTGTGAGTTTCATTTGGATTTTAATTTCTTCTTTAGTATCTGAGTATGCCATAATAAGTTACTGGCCATTAACATTAAATAAATCATTAAATTTTCCATGTTCAAATGCAGCTGAAATGCTCTTTAAAGCAGAACTTGTAAACAATAAAAAATAAAAAAATTCACCTGTATCACTAAAAAAGATTGCCCTTTTTTAATATTTTGAAATTCGAGAAATATATCATTATATATATTTTAATTTGAACACTATTTCTATCTACATGAAATATCCACCTGTTCTGTATAAGGCAAACAAAAAGTTATTCAAGCGAAGAGTTATTAAGTAGGATACACACCACCGATGTGTCAAAAGACATATATAATCATTATTGGAAAATGACCCTTGAAATTTTGGTCATGTGAAGGGAAGGGGTGGAGAGGGAGATTACAATCAATGACATTACTTTTATTGTTCCTTTAAGAATTTTACAAAAGAAATCCAAGATTTTCATGCCAATTATCACTGCAGGAGATGTGATAAAACTTGTCTTGACCAGAAAAATGGTCTTGATGCATGTTAAGGCTAGCAGTCAAAATTCTACATCAAAGAGAATGTCAATAGAAACATGTTGATGCTTCAGGTTTGAATCATGCTTTAGTGTCAGTGTTTCTGGGGGATGGGTGTGGGGGGAGGGCTGTCTCTAACTGTGGAAATCAGTTTGATTTTAATTAACCCATTAACCGCCAAAACTAGAAATGATGATTTTTTTCTAAATACAAACAGTAATACTCATTATTTTGATCATATATAACAACAATTTAAAATAAAATTATTAAAATGAGTTTTATCTTACTAAATACAGGGTGTTGCATTTGTAAAACTTCAGTGAAATAAGAGTATATAATGAAGACAAATAAATGTTTACGGAAATTTCCTTGTGGGAGTATAAAACAGCAAACACTACAGATGACTTCAAAAGTAATTATTTTATTGTGAAACATTTTTTTATACAAGTTATGTAAACTTATTCAAATATGATGATTTTCAAAAGTTTTGGATTGATTGGTGCTTAGAGTTTGAAATTTATTTTTAAATATAAAATTTTTTTTCAGATCAATTTTTTTTTTTTTTTTTTTTGTAATAAAATAAACATCTATCCTTTCCTTATTTAAAAACAATACTTAATATAAAATATCTTTTTTAGTTTACTGTTAAATGCAATTATTTCTGGTGTTGCATGAATGCAACACCAGAGGGTAATAGGTTAAGGTGATTTTTAAATAACAAATTTAAACTGCTCAGCAAAGTAAATACTGTAATACATAATTACAGTGTTATTTTTCAAGGCTATGTACATAATTTACACTTGTTACTATTTAACAAGCATAGAAATTGAATGGTGTTTTTTTTTTTTTTTTTTTAAATCCCATGTTCTAATAGATTGCATCTCTTCCCAAATTTAAAGTTTGCCAGACATGAATTCAGTTAAAATATCTCTGGCATTAAATTCAATTCATAAATTGTTAAAATTGTACACCTAATATGATTTTCTGAAAATTTATTTTTTCTTTTGTGAAAAAATGTTGTAGGTGTTGGGATATGAAAAGGATTAACATTTCAGCACATGTAAACAAAACAAGTACGAATAACACAGTCTAAATTCATTTAAAAGGGAAGGTTATGTAGTGGATTTATTATTTGGGAATCTCATTTGAATATATATCAACGTTAGGTCACATGTTATGCTATATGTAACAAGATCTTAGATTGATCATGATTGTAGTTATTCTGTCATTGCTTGTTTGTGTTGTTAGTCTCATAACTGTCACGTGAATAATATGGAATCAATAATTCTGAAATGTTTTGTTTATTATGTTTTGTTTAGGGAAAGATGAAGGATTAGGTATGAAAAATCTAAGATGTGCTGGAACAATTGCTGGTGAATCTTCTCAAGCTTATAAAGATATAGTCACAATAAGCATGGTATTTTTTTTTTTTTTTTAATTACTGAAATTTATTTTATATAAAGCATTGTAAATTAAAATGAACTTAAAACTTATTCCAAATTTCACCAAGAACAAATACTAATTATATACTAATAACAAAATACAAAATAAATTTATACTAATTTTGTACTGGAAATATTTAAACTGTAATTTTTGGTAAGATTTCCACTTTTATTTTTATTTGTTCATTCAATTTTTTTTATATAAAATTTAATTATTTTCATTCTGACTCACCATCAAATATTTTGTAGGTTACTTGTCGAGCAATTGGTATCGGTGCTTATCTTGTAAGACTTGGACAAAGAGTTATTCAGATAGAAAACTCTCACATAATTTTAACAGGAGCAGGTGCATTGAACAAAGTAATTTGAATTTTAAATGACTTTTATGATTGTATGTATACTTTTAAAAAAAAATTATGTATTTTTAAAATACTTTTATCTATTTAGCTTTTAGGACGTGAAGTATATACTTCTAATAACCAACTTGGTGGTGTGCAAATCATGTATAATAATGGAGTTTCTCATGTCACTGCACCTGACGATCTTGAAGGGATTTTTATTATGCTTAAGTGGCTGTCATACATGCCAAAAGTATAAAATATTTCTTTAACTTTTAATAATTTCCCTTTTTAAATGTTAAATTTTTAATATATATATATATATACACACAGTTGAACCTCGTTAACATGAATCTCCAAGGGGGATAAAAAAAATTTTCATGCTATCAGTAACTAATCTTCATTTTGATGGGGATTTTGGAAACTGTTCATGTTAAAAGTAATTCATGTTAACAGTGTTCATGTTAACAAGGTTCGATGGTGTATATATATATATATATATATATATATATATATAAAACTATTGAAATGAATTTATATATAAATATATGTTTAAAGTTTAGAAAAACCAAAAGGAGAATTGTAAACCAATGTGCAAAATTGCAGAAAAAGGAAATGCAAAACTTAAATGTAGAAATATATAAACGAATGAATGAATGAATGAATTCAGAAACTTCTCTTTTACCCTTACACTGAGGGGCCTCCCTGATGAAGATCTCAGTGTTTTTTGGGGTTTAATTTCATTCATTTGTTTATATATTCCTACATTTATAGTTTTGATTTTGGCTTATAACTTTTAATAAAGTAGATATTATGCAAACATATGGAAAGCTAGAACCGTTAGCTAACGTTTGATAAAATAATTGTAAGGATTCTGTCAACTAGAAAAAAATGATTACTAATTTTGTAAAGAAGTCATTTTTGGCCCAAAAAAAGAAAAATTTGTACCCAATTGTGGGCACACTTGAAAAATCTGCTGAAAATGGGAAAATAATAAGAAAAACGACCATAAATACAGAAAACAGCAAAATTTATTCCTTTTATAAGGATTCAGTGGCCTAAATAATAATAGAAAATGGTATTTTTCCAGTTTTATTCATAATCTTCTTCGTCCTCCAAACCAGAACTGCAATGCTTGCAAGTAAAATATTTTACATGTATATTGGCATACTTCAAATGCACCAGACGATCACATTTGTTGTAGTTGACTTAGATGGCTCTTGTTAAGCATAGTGACAGGTCTTCAAACAGATGACACAGAAGTTGACATCATCAGAATGTTCAGACTCCCACTTTTGGCACATTTGGCCAGCACTTTGAAAGGTGGAGTTGTCTTACTTTCTCCAGGCTTCTTCTGGAGGGACGCAGATGCTGCAAAGAAATCCATATTCTCAGGCACTTGATTTTATGGATTTCTTATCCACTAAGCAATCCTAAATGGCTTTAACCAACACATTAAAACCTATTTCTTTTGGATTTGTTGACATTTTTTGGGTTGTCATTGCTAAAAAAGCCTGAACATACATAAAAAGACAAATAAAATGTTATTTTGATATAAACAACCATATATAACATTTATGTATCAGTATGTATAACAGTTTGTAAGTCAAACACACGTTTTAAATGAAAAAACACGTGTGCCCACAACCGGTTACATGAAGGTGCCCATAACCGGAAATAGCAGCCATTTTTATAATGGCAGAAAAAGTAATTTTTGATCCACATTTTGGTTGAATTTGATATTGTATCCCAAAATATAGGGAATATACTGCATAAATATACCTTTCATTAAAATTTTAAAATTAATTTACTTTCATTTATCGCATTCTGAAAATATTCACAAATCACTTTTGTGTTGCTTCTTCTGTTTTTTTTTTTTTTTTTTTTTTTTATGCTTGCGCTTACTAAGAAAATGCATCTATTCACTTCGGTGTTAGCACAATAACTGCGTACTGTCACAATGTATGTTTGACAGTACTCAAATCTACCATATTTGTTTTTTGTTAAAAGATATGGTGGGGTGCCCATAACAGGAGACACATTCCCCTATATATATATATATATATATATATATATATATATATATATATATACATACATACATACACATCTATTATCCTTGGATCGACAACCTGTTACCGATATTCTCCTTCTCCTTCTCCTTTACTTAAATTTAGAACATGTGATTCTAATCACTGTAAAACTTGCCCTATGGCCTCTCACTCACAATTATATAATGATCACTCTTTGATTCCATTTTGTCAGGCATACAATGTTATTTATAAAATCAGTTGTGGTCTTTGTAAACTCAATTATATTGGTGAAACTTCCACACCTCTACATCTACAAATTAATCAGCATTGCTCTGATTCAAAAAACCTTTCATCTTCAGCAGTACCTTCTAAATCAACTATAGAACTACAACACTTTAAATCATAATTTTAATTCATGTACCATAGAGATTATCAAAATTTATAAAAATAAAAGTGAGCGTCTATTTCTCGAATAAAAATTTATGCAATATTACAATATTATTTATCCATATGGCATAAATTCTGAATACTTTAATAAAACTATTAAAGAAATACTTAGTGAATTTTCTGAATGTATTTCAAAGCCAATCATATAATAAACATTTTTCAGGCATTTTTTATGATATTATAATGTACAAAATCAAACAATTTAATTTTAAAATAAATAAAAAGCCCAACAAAATTAAAACAAATACTCAATTAATTGTGACTTTTATAAATCAAATATTGAATAGTATTAACATTACATCTACAGAGCTGCCAACCTAATCTGGCAATTTGTTAGTACCGCCCATTTTTCTACACCACTTAATTTTTAAAGTAATTTTCTTCAAATATATTTGCGATGCATTAAGAAGGAAAAAACTCTAAGAAATGACTGGTGTAGAAAAAGAGGCGGTACTAACAATTTGCCGGATTAGGTTGGCAGCTCTGCATCTACTATCATAAATGACAAAGAATGTTAGTTTCCAATTAAAGATTTAAATCCATCTCGTACCTTCAAATATCCTCTTCCTCTTGGCAGAAAGATATTCAATTATAATTCTGTATCTAAGTCTACCTCTTTTACCAACACTGTAACATGTAAATGCAATGATCCTTCTTTCTCAAAATATATTGACAGAGACCATGGACACATTATCACTGGTAATCTTAATATTATTGATAATCATCAATTAAAAAAATTTCATTGTTGTTTCGTAGTTTCATTATTATTCATCTGCTTTGAAATTTTGCTTTTTTAAATCCATAAGACTCCTATTCTGGTCTTGGCAGGCTGGGGGAGTGTTGCTGGCATGAAACTAGTTTAACCCCACATTCAAGTCACAAGTCTTGACGCCTGCCTCCTTCCTTCCTTTCTTAAGTTTCTTAAATTATTTTTTCATAAATTTCGATATAGTTTATGTTTTTAAGTTAAGATTTGTTGGGTTAGTTTATTGATTTGTTTGTTTTGCAGGCTGATAATTAATAAATCTGGTTTCTTTAAATATGTGTGTTTCATCCTCTGATGAATTTTTTTTTCATTTTTCTGAACATCTCCTACATAAAGAAATTTTTAATCTTATTCGTCATTGGTGTTTCATTGATTTTGTATCTATTGCTTTTGCTTCTACTATGCTTAACAGATCATCATTACTATATATGTATATATATATTAATAAGTTACAGTAGATTAAACTGAAAATTAAAAAATTAAATTTTATATTTAGAAGCATTGTCAAGAATGTTAATGCTACTTTATTACATATTTTTATAAAAGGCTATTTAATAAATATATATATATATATATATATATATGTATATATCTTTCTCACTGTAGTGTAGAGGTGCTGAATTACCTATAATAGAATCACTGGATCCTGTTGATAGAGATGTTATATTTACTCCAACTAGACTCCCCTATGATCCCAGATATTTACTTGCTGGAAGAGAAAGCCCAAGTAAGGCCTGTTATAATTTTTTCTTTTTTGAAATGTGTATTTCTTTGCCATACATATATTTAACAAATCACATGTTTTTCAGATTTACCTGGATTTTGGGAAGATGGTTTCTTTGATTATGGATCATTTATGGAGATAATGCAACCATGGGCTCAAACAGTTGTCTGTGGGCGTGCTCGCCTTGGGGGTATTCCTGTAGGTGTAATAGCTGTTGAAACTAGGACTGTTGAAATTGACATTCCTGCAGATCCTGCAAATTTAGATTCAGAGGCAAAGGTAGGTTTCAAATAAATTTTCCTGAAAATATATTTTATTTACTTTTAAAAATAAGTCTTTAGAACTTTGTACTTCTAATAGTTTCAGCTGAAAGTATGTAGAAACATGAATGAACTCCATTCTTTTCATATAATATTTGCTGTTAATACATGCAAAACAACAAAATGTCAAAGTATTCTTCAAAAATAATCCATGTATCTTGTGAAAAACTATATATATATATATATATATATATATATATATATATATATATAAAATTGTTTTATGATTATTATATTTATTGCAATAAAATATTCCCAAGAAGAGAAGGTAAATACATAGTGTTCTTAAGTCTTAAAACAACTTTATTAATTCAATTTTAATTTTTCAACAAGATAATTGCAGAAATACTCAAGTAACTTTTTTTTTTCTCTATAACAAATATTTATTAAGTACAGTTTTGTGTAAAATAATTGGAAAGATTTTGAGAAAGGGTGATAAAAAAAACTCTACTTTAAATGTTTTTAATTATTTCATATTTTAATTCGATTATTGCTTCTTTTATTGTATAATTTTTAGAATATAACGTGATCTAAAAAGGGAGTAATAGTGTAGTTTTTATTTATTAAATTATGAAATTAGATCATGATTAATAATTACAGTAAAATAAAAAATATTTAAAGCTCTTGAGTATTCTTTTAAAATAGTTTTATTAATTTGAATATATTTTAGGTAATATCTCAAGCTGGGCAAGTATGGTTTCCTGATTCTGCATACAAAACTGCCCAAGCTATAAATGATTTTAACAAGGAAGAATTGCCTCTAATTATTTTTGCTAATTGGAGAGGATTTTCTGGAGGCATGAAGGGTAAAGAGCTCTTAGCATTTGTACTACATAAATTTAGTATTTTAAATCATAAACGTTAAATTGAGATATAAAACTTTGTAATATATATAGTTGTTTTATATTTATATTAGATATGTATGATCAAGTTTTGAAGTTTGGTGCTATGATTGTGGATGCATTGCGGACGTACAATCAACCAATATTAGTTTATATTCCTCCATATGCTGAACTCAGAGGAGGTGCTTGGGTAGTTGTTGATGCTACTATCAATGAGAAACATATGGAAATGTATGCTGATGTTGACAGTAGGTAAGAAAAATTTTATCTTTTTAAAATAAAGTTATACATGTCAAATGAATGTATCGGGTGTAGTAGTAAGTTTTAAAGTGTGTTTCAGAAAATTAATACATAATTGAGAATTGGGAATACCTTTATTCTTCAAAATATTCTGTGTCATAATCTAACTTCATCAACCATGAGTTGGGCAGCTGATGGCGCTAGCAGTGTAGAAACTTTTGTCATTTGATGTGATGAATGAATCTATCAACCCAATTTTGTAATTCACCCACTGTCCTGAAGTGTACAGAAGACAAGGCATAGTTCATCTACTGAAACAAACAATATTCTTAAGGGACAGTGTCAATGCCAGGTGCTCCAAAATTTCCCAACAACATATTACTAATGCGTCTTTGAGAAGTTTAATTGAAAGCTTCAGTGTTTATAGCATTTCACAATTACACTTAAACTAGGCTCCAACGGTTCATAATTGAGCACATTCTTCATATCTCATCAAATGCATAGAACATTTTGCAGTGAATGACTCGTTTTGCTGCTGATATCTATGTTTTGCTGGCATTCATCTTATGTTTTTTGCATTTCAGATTGTCATAACAAATTCATTTTTTTTCTTCCATTACTATTTTCTACAAAGTTTTTCTGTATTACTTGTTTTGAGCAGATTCAAGCACTTCAAGATACGTTCAAACTTGTTCCTCTAATTTATTGCATGTGGCATTCATCTTCCTGCCTACTGAATGATCACCATTCCACATAAATGATTAGAAATCATTTTTGTGATACTCCTAATTGTTTGTTATATTCTTTTAGGTTTTGAAATGGATACTCAGAGTATTGCCTGCTAATTCTTATGCCAAACCTTCAGTGAAGTGCCACTGGCATCTCAATTGGTAACATTAAAATTGCCATCCAAACTCTTCTTAAATCCCGTCTTCAGGTATTCAAGGAGTGTCACAAACCCCGGGCCTGAGTGATCTTTTATTCCCTTTAATTACTACTTCATTTTCTCATTTGTTTCTTTCACTTTTTTTTTTTTTTGCTTATTATTTTTTGTTGTTGTGTGTTTGGGGGGGGGGGGGGAATTATAAAATTGAAAAGCATTTAAAAAAAAAAAAAAAATGGAAACCACTAACTTTGTTCTACTCACATTTTTATTTTGAGTACTGACTCACCCTTTTTTGTTTTCCTTTGTTTGTTAAAAAAAAAAAAAAAAAAAAAAAAAAAACCTGACTTCTAATATGTTAACCAAGTTGGGTCTGGTGTGAATGTGGCCTTGGCGATTTTGATAAGGGTCTCACAGTAGTCTACCCTTGGAATCATATTGGGAGACTGGTGCCCTTGGCGAAGGTGAGACAACAGTGACTACTCGAACGAAAAACATCGGATTAACTCGATTGCCACATGTGATTCCTGAACTAAGTCAATAGCTTGGCAGTTGGTGAGTGGTTATGGGTGTCCCAGTGAGCAATCACATAAACCTTTTGCCACTGGTGCACTCAGGAGGGGGCTAAGGGAGCCCTTGGCCCCCTTCAAAAAATTTTCAAATCAATCTGTATTGTTCAAAATTTGTCCACGCTTCCATAAATAACAGCTATATATATTTTTTTTTTTAACAGCCTTATACTATAAATAAAAAGCTTTGAATAAACACCATAAAATGTAAAAAACTCACAACAATTGTTTCGGGTTGAAACAAAACACGACCCTTTGTCAGGCGAAGAAAGTAGGCATAAGTATTACAGAACAAAGAAGCAACGCACAAAACCGAATTGAGTGATGAGTTAAAACAAATAAAATCGAAAGTCACTATAAATAAAAATAAATAAAAAAACCAAACGAAAATTATATGAGTAGTTTTCTAGCATCCGACAGGAAAGGAGTGGAAGAAATATCATTAACAAGAGTTTTCGAATTCTTAAATATGTTAAAAGTAGGGGTGGGAATCAGTCAAGAGTTTTAACTGGGTTAATCATTGTTCATTGGTCGATTAATCAAATTTTTAATCGATTTTCATTTTTCTTTATATAATTTTATTTGAACGATAAATAAAACCCTCATATGTGATACTTGGTTTCATATAACGCAATGTTTGAAAATGTTTTCAATATATGTATGTATATATACCGGGTGATTCAAAACAGATGTTATAGCGATTATTTCGCAAACTAAGAAAGATAGAAACATACTTCCAGTTACAAAATTAGTGCAAATTAAGAGTAGATTTCAGATATGGCATTTTTTTTTTTTTTTTTACAAGGGGCTGTATACATATTAAATATGAAATTTAATTTTTGTACGGCCCCTCCTATCTTGTGACTTATATTTAGAAAATATTCTCCTTGCTCTAACATGCAAAAAAAAAAAAAAAAAAAAAAAAAATCTCTCTAAGTCAAAATCTCGCTGAGTTATTGCAATTTGGTAATGATGACTTATACCACTTTTTTTTCAATTTTGGCATCTATTTTTTTATGCCAACGGGCTCACTTTAGGGGGGTTATCTATAATATGAGAAAAAATTTAAAAAGATCCTTTATTTTAACCCTTAACGCTTGGCATATTTTCCTATTTTGAACAGTAAGACACCTTTTGGCATTCCTTTAAAACGTCACATGTATAGTTTCCACCTTACTACCTTTTGTTTTAGTTACCGAAAAATTGTAATAATTTGTTTTATTTTCCTTCATCATTAAATAAAATAAATCTTTCTGTTAAAATTTTCCAGTAGCCAAAAGGTAGCCTATAGTTACACATTTTAGAAAATTAACATTTCATTTGCAGAGGAACACTTTAAGGCGTGGCTCGATTTTTTAATGTCCCACCAGAAGGGACATACAAGCGATAAGGGTTAAAATAGCAACTAAAATCATTCAAACACGTGAAATCAACAGTTTTAAGAACTTAATGCAAATTTACATTATTCCGTATTGTTAAAAAATTTAATAGTTAAATTTCTTAGGGGTCACCTGCAAATTAAAACACGTTGAGAGGGAAAAAATCAAAACTAGCAAAACCATGTGAAACTTTCAGATTTTATTTTTACCCCTTTCCATCATGGTTGAAAAATTTAATGACGTCTGCTCTTTAACAATTCCAGCAAGGTTGAAAAGTGTTAATGACTTCGATTTGTCTATCTGTCCATCCGTCTTTCTGTGTGTCCGTGCTCTAACTCCCGTGAATATTCATAGAATTTCCTGAAACTGATATATGTTATTTGAGTTCACTATCAGATGTTCCTTATTGAAAATGGAGTGAATACCTCTGCTAGCTTGTGCACAGGGACACCCGAAAGTATTCCAAAGCATAGTGTTCTATGAGAGGTATTTTTATAAACCATATTTTAATACCTTTAATTTATGCATATATTAATAAAATCGAAATATGTTATTAAAGTTTTCTATTGGATATTTTCTATAGAAAATAGAGTAAACACCATCACTGGTTTGTATACAGGGACACCCGAAAGTATTCCAAAGCATTGCGTTCTATGTGAAGATATTTCTATGAACCAAATTTTAATTACTTTGCATAAACCTTAATGAAATTGAAATATGTTATTCATATGCACAAAAGAATGCTTTCTATAGTGTACAGTACAATTAGCATTAGATTTACAGGGCACTCAAAAATATTTAGTTACGTTAAGGGTTAATACTGGACATTTGGTGGAATTGCATTTTCGTTTACATTAAACACTTTCTAACAATTTTTAACTGTGAATATGATTTCAATTTACATATTTTTTTTGTCTGACTGTCCATCTGTCCGTTTACCCGCCCACAGCATCTGTAAATATTTTCAAAAATTTTTTTAAATCATATGTTATTCAGGTTTACTATATGATATTCCCTATTTAAAATGACATTAATTAATCCTCTAAAATTGGTTTACGTACAAGAATGCACAAAAAATGTCAATGTATTGCGTTTTGGGACAGAAATCCTTATAAATTACCTTTAAATAACTTTATACTGTAAAAATCATAAGGAAATTCATATTTATTGTTAATATTCTAAAATAATGTTTTGTATAGAATATGATATGGTATTGATGTATAATTCTATGTCAGGGGGGTTACCACCCTTCTCAACCCCCCATTTAATTATAGTGCCTATTATTTATCAAAACAAAAATCAAGTCTGTTATCAGTTTCCTTAAAACTTGCAAACCTTGATCAACTTTTCAAGTGGCAACTAGATATGGAATCCAAAGTACCAAATTTGCATTTCCTGTAGTTATTACTTTCTCATACCCATAAGATAGAGAAAGTATTATTTTTGGGTCAAATTTTCGAAAGTGAGTTTTTGTTATATTTACACGTTTTGAGGTCCCCTGAATATGAAAATCGTGTTTTTAGCAGTTGGTTTGTGTGTGTGTCTGTCTGTTATCAGCATATCTCAAGAACAAATAGCAGCAGAGATTCCAAACTTGGTATTCTAAATATGTATCATATAGGGATGCTACACTAAGCTTTTCATTGAGATGAAGCAAATGGTTCGTGTAAAGGGACACTCAAGACTATTCAAATACATTACGTGTATGGGGGAAATTGCAGATAAGTAGAGTTTAACGTCTATAGACTGCACTAAACCAAAAGAAATGAATATATATTTTTTATATGCATAAAAACATGCCTCATGTAGAATATGGCTGAGAAATCATTCACTGTTCATTTACAGGGCTGCACAAAATAACTAGATTATAGTGCGACAATAGCTGAAAATTGATGGAAGTGCATTTACGTTGTGCCGTATATTATTACTATAAGTTTATATTTACGTGCACTATGTGGTTTGTACATATTCTTCAGAAGATATACAGGGTTGCAAATATTTAAGCGATAATATTGTTTTTTTCATTAGTGAAAGTGCTTTACTATAATATTTTACCATGTCCAGGAAAGCTGCGCAGGAATGGAAATGAATTCCTCATAGACATATGATAAATAATGTATGTTTTTAAGCTAAATATGCATTGCTTGTTTTTTGTGTATTTTACACGTTTTGAGGCTTCTTTATTACCAAAGTAAAGTTTTTTAAAGTTTGATTATTGCCTGTGTCGAATAATTTCAGGAAACAAATAATTTTAGGAGATCCAAAAATTGTATTATCAAATTAATATAAATTTGTTGCTGGAAAAGTTTGATTAAGACCAATAAGTTTCAAGGAATGTTGCAAGTGAAAGTTGTCTGAATACTTTTAAGTAAACTTTTAATTTTAATAACAGATTTAAATTCTATATAAATGTAGGTACATTAATGAAACGAGGGGTTGAGGGGGGCGGTAGCCTCTTTCACACAGAACTAATTATCATATAAAACTCTTTTGAAGCCTAATTTGAATTATTTTAACATAGGTTTACATAACAATACTCTTTATGTTACCTCTTTATTTCCAACCTGTATTTATAGTATTGAATTTCAGGGTAAGAGAAATTCGTGTGAGTGGCACACCAGATTATTTGTTGTTAAATTATGCTGATAATTCATATGTATATAGATCAACCACTAAATATTTATCTTTCGTATTCAAGAGGCCTCAAAACGTAATATTATACAGAAAAAAAATCGCTCTCCAAAAACTTTGTTTACAGTATGTGTATGCGAAATTAATTTTTCGTTCTGTGTCAGCTGTGTTCTTCGAAATAAAAAAAATGCTGCAAAGCACTTATGCCAATTACATTTAATAATTAAAAAAAATGTTTACCTTAGTTTTGGGTAGCTCTGTATATTGTCTATAAACTAGATACACATGAGTTTGTGTACATAAATTTAGTGTTATAGGTAAAACAAGTAACACAAAATGAAATACACTTCCAGCAATTCCCAAGTATAGCTCCAGTATATCAAAATACTTTGGGTAACCCTGTAAATGAATGGTGAATGATTGCTATACCACAATCTACGTAAAACATGCTATGCGTATAAAAAATCTGTTCTTTTCATTTTGTTTAGGGCAGTCTATAGATGTCACACTGTACATATGAAAAATTTCGCTTACAGATGTAATGTATTTGAATTCTCTTAGATGACCCTCTAAACAAACAATTGTCTGATTGCAACAAATACTTTAGTGTAGCACCGCAATATGATACGGATTTAGAATATAGAATTTGGATTTTCTGCTGCTATTTGTTCTTGAGATATTTTAATAACGCACACAGAGAGGGAGAGAGTGACCAACCGTTGAAAACATGATTTTTGAATTCATAATATCTGAAAACATGCAAATATAACAAAAGCTAATTTTCAGAAATTTGACTCAAAAACAATTCTTTCTCTACACCGTGTATATGAGTAAGAGAATGTATAAAGGAAAAGAAAGAAAAATTAATTTGAAAATTCCCTTTTAGTGCATAAATTATTCATAAATTTTATTTGTTAAATATTATCAATGAGTATTCTCTTGTGTATTCACTAGGGGAAAGAGAGACATTACAGGTTAAAATAACTGTCTTTCCTTGAGTGATTTCCCCCCCCCCTCCCCACAAATGCTGATTAGCGTATGCCTTATTACAAAAGCTATAGTAATTACAATTTCTCACTTTTGATACAACACCTTAAGACTTGGCGAAAAATGCTAGAATTTTCAAATTGCAATAACTCAGCAAGATTTTGACTTAGAGAGATGATTTTTTTTTTTTTTTTTGCTTGTTAGAGTGAGGAGCATATTTTTCTGAGTATAAGTCATATGATAGGAGGGGCCGTATAAAAAATAAATTTTGTATTTAATATGTATACAGCCCCTTGTATAAAAAAAATGCCATATCTGAAATTTACTCTTAATTTGCACCAATTTTGTAATTGGAAGTATGTTTCTATCTTTCTTAGTTTACGAGATAATCACTGAAACATCTATTTTGAATCACCCGGTGTATTCCGACAGTACACAACAAACCATAAAATGGTATAGATGTTAATGTAACTAGTTCTTTAAACAATAAATAATAATAAACAGGCAAATAAAAGAATGAAAAAGTATATTCCTAATATAATCCAAAAAAAAATTTTTTTCGGGAATAAAGCTGAGAAATAACTTATAGTTACTTTTATATTCTAAAAAGTAAATTCTCTAAAATATTATTTTATTCATAAATTTGACCGAAAAAAAAATTCCAGATATTTTTGTTTAATTGATTATATCCGTTTCATAACTAAAATTTTAAATCAATATTCAGAGTAATAATTGGTGACTTTACGTGTTAATTTTATATAAATATTTTCGTTTATTTTTTTGTTAAATTTCAATCAACATATTGTATATTTCCAAATATAAGCCGATCCATATATAAGCCGAGAGTACGTTTTTCCCTGCAGAAATTTGCCCAAAATCGAATTCATAATGAAATTTGAGAAAATCCTATTTTAGAGAATATCTGGTATAGATGTAAATTTACTTTCTTTTTTACCACATTTTTATTAACTCACTCACTTGTTTGTTTGTCCAGTGCAAATCGCACAATCGATTTTTAACTAACTTCCCAACTAGCGAGACATTTGAAACTTTTAGAATAGCTCAGAGAATGATGACAATGCATTTTTATAATACTTTTATTCAATTAATAAATGTTTGAAAATTTCTTATACTAATTGCTCTTTTTGTTACGCAGTTGATCATTTTTTTTTTAAAGTTGATGGGATAATTCATTTAAGAAAAAAAATTAAGTATTTATTAATATATAAAATTGTCAAGTTTATATGATTCAACAGAAAATTTAAAAATGTGGTATATAAAAAGTTGTTTATCTTGTAATTATTACAAGATAAAAACAACAATACTTTTTATTTTAAATCACTTTATAGAATTTGCTTTGATATATTTTTGTTTTTAAAATTTTGCACTACAATAACTAGTGTTTATATTACTTATATATAAACTTTGAGATTTTTTAGAAAATGTACATGCCCTTCCCCCCTCCATTCCCACTTAAGAGTTTCCATGCACAGCTCTCTTTTTTCTCTTACATGTGTCAGTTTTTAGAATTACAAATATTGTCAGTAGAGGAATAACAAACATGTTTGCAATTTAAAAGAAGTGTTGCTCTTTTCTTCTTAAGCACATTTCAAAATTTTCTTAATGATTTCTTCATATTTATAATTAATTAGTCTGAATTTTACTATAAATTTTTAATTCAAACTTAATTTTTTTCCCCTTAGGGGTGGTATTTTAGAACCTGAAGGTACTGTAGAAATCAGGTTTAGAAAAAAAGATCTTATAAAAACAATGCACAGACTTGACCCTATATGTAAAGATATTTTGATTCAATTATCATCAACTGAAATTACAACTAGTCAAAAAGCAGATTTGGAAAAACAACTACATCAAAGAGAGAATGCATTACTTTCTGTATATCATCAAGTTGCTTTAACTTTTTCTGATCTTCATGATACTCCACGGCACATGATGGACAAAGGAGCAATACAAGTAAGCTTTTCTCCTTCAATGTATTTTTCTCCAAACATATACTTTTTAAGTACATACTTTTTAAGTACAATATTTGTAGAATATTAATTGTATTCTGAATTATGATAATTTTAATATCAGTGTTGTTGTGAAATTCAGACGTATGTTAAGAGGCAGAAGAATTTTCCTTGATGAAGCACATTTTCAATATTTATCTGCATTTTCTTTTAAATATGTGGTTTCACCAGTGGCGGATTTAAGGGGGGGGGGCTAGGGGGCTGAAGCCCCCCCCCCCCCCAAAACACTGACATTCACTATTGAATATTGCAATTGTAAAATTTTTATTGGTCTAGAATAACACTTTGAAAAATCTTAGCCCCCCCCCCCCAAAAGTCAAGTTCTGGATCCGCCACTGGGTTTCACAGAAATTTTTTTTATATTTATAATTCCTTTTATTTTCTCTTGTATTAATCTTCATGTGAGTGTCTTAAACAGTTTTAAATTCAATATTCTTTCAGTTTGTTATTGTGGCGAAACGCCTCGAAAGATTAATTGGAAACTTTAACTGATTGTGTGAACTCATGTGTATCTTATCATTCAAATGTATACTTTGTTGTGTAATTTAATTATTAGTAAAATATGTGTAGTTAAATTAGTACTTTCTGATGGGTGAAAAATATAACACCTTCACCTAACATGCAAACAGTGGTGAATTGCTACTTACGGACAGAAATTGGTTGAAGTTGAACTGAACATATAACGTAATTTCAAGTGAAAATTTACCTTGGGTGATGTTAAACGTCCTATCATTGGATCGTGTTTTTTGGCTCATTTTGGGAAGACATTTGATTAACTTAAAAAAAAAAAAAATTTAAAAGCTAATTCTTAAATATTTCCTAATGCTACTTACTAAATTCATTGCTGGATGTTATCTTATAATATTTCTAAATTATTAAACTTGAGTTAGTGTCTAAATTATTATTGTGTATATATTAAATATTGTATTTTGTATATTTTTCTACCTAGGAAGTCATTCCTTGGGTTAAATCTAGGACACTCTTGTATTGGCGTTTACGCAGGCTCTTACTTCAGAATCGCATCAAAGCTGATATCCTTTCTGTTAAACCTTCATTAAGTGATGGAGAAGTAGAATCTATGTTACGTCGATGGTTTGTTGAAGAACACGGCGCTGTTAATGTAAGTAAAATTTGTTTATTATTTTGATTCAAGTTATTTTTTTTATACATTGCAAGCAATAGTCTTGCCATATTTTGTAATTTAAATTAAGTAGCAAACTTGATTAGCATTAAAAATAATCTTCATTTGAAATAAACAGTAAAATAATCTTCATTTATATTCTAATTGTAGTATATTATATCTCCAGTGATTTGTCAACTTAACTGAAAGTGGCATTAAATTCAATCTAAAACTGCATATGCTTAATTTTTTTATATTTGACATTCTATTCTTATGCAAATATATCAAAAACTTTTTTAGGTACATAATTATGGTTGCTACAGTTTTACAGATCTTTTTTATTTTTGTAAGGATACAAAGTGATCATAAATGCAGTGTAACCCTGCCGTGTATACGTCTTTCAGGTGGCTGCCATAAAAGGATGTATTAATGGAAAGATGTGTAATCAAAATTAAAAAAAATAATAATAAAGTGAAATAAAATTTTGATTACAGATTTAATGGCACTGAAGCAAAATTTATATGAAAATACTAATTAATAAAGTTTTTTTTTTTTTTTTTGATAGTATTAGTTTATTGTCGAATTTATATTTGAAGATAATAATTAAGGTAAAAAAGAATTTTAAAATTTAGTGCAAAAAATCATAGTATTAATGCATGATTTGAGTACTACTTATATATCTTGTATCTTGTATTATTACATATCATGAATGAATACTGTATAAACACATCTTGAATATTAAATGAGCAATTGTTTTTAACACGTGTATAGATCAAATTGATAAAACATATAAAACACAGCACTTTACACGTTAAAATCCAAGTCAAAAGACTTAGTTTAAAAGTTTACAGTATACAAGTTAAAAAGATTAATATTTTTTATAGATGTTTTATGTTGAATATTAAATATATAAGTATATTTCATGTCTTATAAGTATTATACAATTTATGTCTACTTTAGTAGTTATGTAATTACATTAAAAAAATCTTTAATGCTTGCTTGACATAATTGTTTGTGAGTAATAACAACTGCAATGTGAATTGAATTGAGTTCATTTTAAATGTTTTTTCATTTGTGTTTTAACAAACAAAATAAATTTAGTTTCTCAATGAAGTCAATTGTGTCTTTAAAGTACGTTGAATAACTTCTTCACATTCTATGTCATCATCATTTTAAAGTAGCATCAGACATTGTTTTCAATTAGTTTCACTGTGAGTAATTCCAAATTCATGATATCTTTATCACAGTTCACATGCACATTAAACTGATATTTAAAATAAGATTTTAGAAAAGGAAAATAATAGTCATTAAAAACAATTAAAAAATATACCTTACATTAAGTCCTTTAAAAAAATGATGAGCTTATATATTTCGGTTCCGACCGGAACCATCTTAGGAGCTCAAGGACGACAAAATGCTCAGTGGCTGATTCTCTTTCTTCACTGTCTCCATCCATCATTTCTTCATTTCTTTTCTTGTATTTAAAAAACTGTTTCCATTCAGGTGGGATCAAACTGTGTTCAACGTCATTTACTGCGTCACTGGTTGTCAAAATCTCAAGTGCTTCTCTTTTAAGTGCATATTCATGTGAGTTTTAAAAGATTTAATGTTAATAATATATTTTTTAATTGTTTTTAATGAATTTTAATCCTTTGTAAATAAAAATATGTATTATAGTAAGTCCATACTGGACAAAAGATCCATTGCTGGACAATTTTATGATGACGTTTATGACATTTGCTATGGGGGAGTGTTTATCTTCTTGAACTTATATATACTTTAAAGAAAGATGTCATGTGCCGGAATATGTAAATAATTCTTTTAAACAAATAACGCTCACATAAATATGTACTTAAAAGAGAAGCACTTGAGATTTTGACAACCAGTGACGCAGTATATGACGTTGAACACAGTTTGATCCCACCTGAATAGAAACAGTTTTTTAAATACAAGAAAAGAAATGAAGAAATGACGGACGGAGACAGTGAAGAAAGAGAATGAGCCACCGAGCATTTTGTCGTCGTCGAGCTCTGAAGATGGTTCTGGTTGGAATCGAAATATATAAGCTCATCATTTTTTTAAAGGATTTAATGTAAGGTATATTTTTTAATTGTTTTTTATGAATTTTAATCCTTTGTAAATAAAAATATGTAAAATAATAGTCGTTTGAGAAATTTTGCAAATTTTAGTAAAGTAGAAAAAATTTATTACTGATATTGAGCGGCATATAAATGAATATTTTTTGCATTAAAAAGGAATAGGAATAAATCAGTACTTAACTAAAAGGATATATTTAAAAGAACAAGATATGTGTAAACAGTGTTTTACTGTTTTTTTTTTTTTTTTTTTTTTTGTAATTTGTTGTTGACCTTCTTATTATTGTAACTAAATCTTCATTGAAAAATATGAGCACAATCCAGTTGTTTTTCATCTCTAAAGTTTAAGAACATTTTATCAAGTGATCACTTTATAAATTAAAAATAAATAAATAAATAAAACTTCCCAAATTTTTGAGCAGGGAGTGTATTTACTCAAACTCTAAAATGATGGCTTTAGAATGTTTCACATTTTTATTAGGGCTGTGCCGATTAATCGGTTCGGTTAATCAATCAATGCTTAGTCACGATCAATTTTTTTAATCAAGCTAATCGGATCGATTAATTCAATTAAAAATTTTCAAAATCCAATTAAAATTTTCAAACTACGAATTAAAGTAAAAATGCTGTTCTGCCTACAAAATATTTTTTCACATATTTTCCTAACAAACATTCTAAGAAACAACCGTCAAATAATGAAAAAGCAAAAAAATATAAATAAATAAATTAAATTAAAACCTCACAAAAGAAGATGTTGCACTTTTGTTGATAGAGGAAAGGGGGAGGACAGTTATTAAACAAAATGCTGCTTCATGTGCATCCTGGAGCAACACCACCTGTCTGTAGCCTTCTACAGAAAGTGTTGGCTAGGGCAATAGTATTCTCAGAAACAAGAAGCTTTCAAAAAATGGAAATGCTAAAGATGAAAAAGAAAAGAAGGGATTGAGATTTCCACTATCCCTCTGATAGGGAAATTCTCAACAAAGTTTCACAATATCTCCAAGCGTTTATTGTCTGTTCAGAATTGCTGATAGTAACTATCGAAGTAGAAACAGAAAATAACATTCTGTGTTCTAGTCCAAAGTGATAAAGAAGAACTAACTTGTTAAATATATCCTTGTCGAATCATGTTCTTTGACTAAGAACATGATTCGACAAGGATTTATTTAACAAAACAGTATTAACTCTGCTTTTTTTTATATAGGAATGTTTGCTAGTATTCGGATATTTTTGTTACCGACTGTACACAATATGAGAGTTTTATTCATCATTGCAATAAAATTATATACAAAAAAAATGAAAACCGATTAAAAATCCAATTAATCGACCGATTAATCGATTAATGAACTATGATTAACCCAGTTAAAACTCTTAATCGATTCCCACCCCTAATTTTTATGTTTCTCTGTTATCTTTTAATTGTTATTTTTGAAAAAAATGACTAGACCAGGGATGCAACTTGGATTTAGTGTGTTGCTCTACTAAGTAAGCTACATGGTTGATATCTGACCAGCTTTATTTGCTCAATGTCTTAGCAGTACAATTAATGCGGGATAAACTTAATTTTTGAAAAGTAAGAAATATTTAATTTTGGGATGTCTGAAATTGGTTTGTTTCATAATAGCTTTTTGAACTACAAACTTATTTTCCTTAAAAGATTTTATTTATTAATTGCATGAATATTTTTCAGAGATTGTAATTTAGTCTTATTTATTTCAATAAATAAATAATGAAAATAAAAAACTTTTTAATTATTCATCATCCCATTGTATTTTGCTGCCCAGCATGACTGCCTCTCTTGTACCTGCCTAAGCAGTGGCACTGGCCTGCTTGCCATTCAATTAAGTCTGCTATAAATTTTGAAATTTTTTCGGACAATGCTTTATGTTTGTTAAAAAATTGTTCTTTTGAATACTCATTCAGTTCTCTGAGAAGATTAAAATAATAATAGTCTAAGAAAAAATCAACCAAAAGTATTTTTAAGAATATAAGAAAAGAGATTAGGGAACTTATCTACATGCTAAGAATACTTCTCAAATTCAATATATGAAATAGAACTACCTCATATTCTTATTTTAATTAAAAAAAAAAAATTATGGAAATGTGCAAATTATTTTGACCATTATTTTAAATTGTGTGAATTTATATACATAAATTTCTTCATTTGAGTTGTCAACTATTCTTAAAAATAGTAATAATACTCTTACACGCATAATAAATATGCATATTGCTATATAGTTTCATTATTCTTTATCAGCTATACCACTAAACCTTGAGTTTTGCTTGTTTTTACTCCATAAACATATAAACCCCTGAATTAATATGCTTTTTTAATCCATGTGTGACTCCAAATGAATCATTTTCTGAGTACTGTTTGTTTATGAAAGTTGTTTTCTGTTAGATTCTTTGATAATTTGTAATTAATAGCTTATTTCATTTTAAGTTTCACTTCAATCAATTTCATGTACGATTGGGGGCCCACTAGTGATTTGCTATTATAGCCACTAGTGAACAAAATCGTACATTGGTGCTCAAGGGTGAAAAAGGTCTGCCCTGATGAATTTTTTTCACCTTTCTGAGCATCTCCTACTTGAAAAATATTCATTCTTATTGGTCTATGTGGTTTCAGTGATATTGTATCTGTTGCTTGACTTTTACTATGTATAATAATTCATTTTATATATATGTATATATATATATATATATATATATATATATATATATATATACATTGTACAATTAAAATTCTGTTATAATTTTTTTTTTATTGTAATGTTATATGTGCATTTTTTTTTTCAGCAATATCTTTGGGATGATAATAAAGCTGTTGTTGATTGGTTAACAGTGCAGTTAGAAAAATCATCTGACCGATCTCATATTCTTGATAATTTAAAATGCCTAAAACGAGATTCTGTTATCACTGATATAAGAAGGTAAGTTTTTTGTCCTTCTTTTTTTTTTTTTTTTTTTTTTTTTTTATGTTCTTTAGTAGTTATTATTTAATGTTATGATCAAATTTTCAAAATATATGAAAAATTTTTAAACTTTTGTGTTGTATTAATTTTTTTTTTTTTTTTTTAATCTATATCATTAAATATGTGTATTTATAATATAATTTGGGTGTTAAAAAATATAGATTTGGGTATTTAAGAAAATGTTCAAAAGCAAAATATTGAAGATTATTGAATGAATAATGTTTATTGAATAAGTAATTGAGTATAGTAAAGCTTAAATATTTATTCTTTTTTATTAAAGCATATTCATTTATTATTTAAAATCTATTAAGGATCTTAATTTATTTTTGCTTGAAGCAAGATAATGTATATATAGTGTAGATATCAAACACTTGCATTTTGCATCAGCCTTTCTATGTAGAGCCTGATTTATGAACGAGCCAACCTGACTGTGGCACACGTCATATTTCATTTCCAGTATAAGAAAAATAATTGGAAAGTATATAAATGTTCCCAAAAGCAACACTTCATGAAAATTTTTTACTCGAATAATACTCAAATTAGGTAATGTGTTACTCAAATATGTATTTTTGGATGAAATACTATGTAAAAGTATAAATTATTTCATAGTAGAAGTAATGTTAAAAACCATGTGTCAAAGATTATTTATATTAAAAACCATTTAAAAAAACAAGTTTTTCGCTTTAAAAATGTAAAGTATCTTCAGGAATTACATTAGTAGGTTTCATAATAGCAGTTTAAATATATTGTAGCATTATAAAAACTTATTTAAAAATGAAGTATAATTCATATTCAATATAAATCCAATACCTTTACTTTTCTTCGTTTCTAACAAAGAAAAATAAAAGCATTGGATTTATATTGAATATACATTGTAGTAGTTGCCGGTTACAGTTAAACATTCTTGAGGTAGTTACATGTGGACAGCCTTTTAGAAGCAAAATTCACAAACAAATTCGCAGGAGCACAGGTCTGCAAGGAGGTGATATTGAACAGGAGAAACAAATGGGTAACTTGCGAAGTCTGGAGGTTTTCTTAAAAGATACTTTAAGTCAGCAAACCGGAAAAGAAAAAGGAATGGATCTTGCAGGGTCACCAGAGTGCTGCTGTAAGAGCTACAGCTACTGGAGTTAGATGCCAGGTTATGTAGGATTGCTTGCTATGAAGGCTTATAACAGTAACTTTAGGAATTGGATGGGTAGAGACTAGTAGGATTAACATGGTGTAGAAAAGTTAAGTTCAATTCACAGGAGTCAACATGAACAATGTAGGCGTTTACTTGCACTGAAGAAGAACCAACCAAGTCACGTTATATAGGCCATATTGTAGAACTATAAGAAGCCTAGAAAAACACAAAAATATTAATTATTTGATTTTATAATAGGATGCCACATTATTGGCAAAATTACTGCATCGTTACAATTTATTACATTTGTACATTTAACAATTGATAACTTCTGACATAGTTGCATCTGGGTTATTTTATATGAATCGAATTTTATATGAGTAGAACTTTTTCCTTCTTTAATATTCCAGATTTGTTCTTGTATTCATATGGCTAAAGTTCTTTTAGTTTGACCGATGTAATAGAAAAGTTCATTTTTAGTTTTAATTGGGATTTTATACCTTTTTGTCAATTCACCATGCTGCTGAAGATAAGGAATTGAATCTTTTTCCATTATCATGAATAATGGACAAAAATGTGTTACAATTTTTTAATAAAATCACACAATCAACTGTGGAAGGAAATCATATTTATTGAAATTTAATTTTTCCGACTGAGTGAAAATAATGCCTGGACCGGGACTCGAACCCCGGATCTTTGACTTACAAGGTCAAGGCTCTACCAATTGAGCTATTCTGCCTAACAGGTTGTCTGAGTGAGTAATGCTGACCGGGATGTCGGCCTGGATAGCTCAATTGGTAGAGCCTTGACCTTATAAGTCAAAGATCCGGGGTTCGAGTCACGGTCCAGGCATTATTTTCACTCAGTCGGAAAAATTAAATTTCAATAAATATGATTTCCTTCCACAGTTGATTGTGTGATTTTATTAAAAAATTGTATTTCTTTCTCCCATTGTTTAATGGTGTTTTCCATTTCCTGCGGCTTATTTCTGTTGAGCTATCTAAATGATAGACCAGATTGTTTCTGCCTAACAGGTTGTCTGAGTGAGTAATGCTGACCGGGATGTCGGCCTGGATAGCTCAATTGGTAGAGCCTTGACCTTGTAAGTCAAAGATCCGGGGTTCGAGTCCCGGTCCAGGCATTATTTTCACTCAGTCGGAAAAATTAAATTTCAATAAAAATGTGTTGTTTATAATTCCCAATCATCTAGAATGTACATATTTTTAATTCCTGAAATTAGTTCAACAATTGAAGTGAAGCTTTCCTCCATTGAATATGCTCGTGCATGACTTTCTTCTATAGACAAAATGGCTAAATTGATCTGAGTTGTTATTCAGGAACTTTGGTTACGTTTAGTAATTAATTCAAAAACATTCTGTGGGAATTTCAACATTATGCAATATTTCAATATGTATCTTAAGTTTAAAAATTAAATCTGCGAGGTTATTGTGTGTTTGCATTCCATTATGATGTAATATATGTGTGATTAATTTTACAAGGTATACTTTTATATAATTTTAATTGGGTCTTCATAGAACAAAATTTTTGTTTGGAAATCTCCTGTATTATAAGTTGGTAAGCAATTTTTCTATTATTTGTTATAACTTTGTATTTAGCGTACTTTCCTTGCAGCTTTCAGAGTAATTAATATTGGAATCATAAAGTCATTCTTAAATTTATGATTGCCAGTTGTAGCTATATTTTCACAATGCCTTTCAACCATTTTTAATGTTTGACAAAATTTAATTAATCCACTATTGTTCTTTCTCATTTATTATTCAGTTGCACCTCCTCTTCAGTGTTAGTTTTTAAAAAAAGGGGAGGGGTTTTAAAATGATTGGGAAAATGTTATAGTGCTGAAAAGCATCCTACCAATTATGTTCGTATAATGTATTTTAATGCATCAAAAATGTTTCATTTTTTTGTTTGTGTAGTAAAACATGGATAGACGACTCAAATGTATAATGGGCCCTGACATACACAATGATTTTTCAAAATTTGAGGGATGTAGGTAGCATAATCAAACTTGGGTTTCTCTCAGATGCAGTTGTGGAAGTGAAAGGATTAATGATGAAAAAATAATCATACAATTTACTAGCTCTAGCTTTAAAATGTAAAATCTACAAAAAAAGAAAAAACTTGTTTATGAAAATTTTAAACAAGCATGCCAGTATATTTCAAGAATATGTTTTTGAAAATTATTGACACTAAAGCAAAATGGTCTCAGAAGTCATGTTGGCATTTGATGAAAAAGCTTGGTTGTTAATAATGAACCTGAGTTTACCAGTGCTGAATTTCAAAATTTTTGTCTCATAATGGAATTGTGTATGTCAAGACAGTACTGTACTACCCAAGATCAAATGCATTAGATGAACACACTGTTAAAACAGTACCAAAGAAAGTATCGGGAGGGTCTATATTAGAAAGACTACTGCCTTTATAAATTTTAGACCAAAGTTCCAACTTTTTTTCTTAATGCCTTTTGTAGCATTTCTGAAAACTTGGAGATAGGACCATTATAAAATTTAATAACTCATTTCTGTATTGGATTTAAAGCTTTCTAATGTCATAAAGTGTATTTTGTTAGACGAATTTAGAAATGCTACAAAAAAGCATTTAGAAGGGAAAAAAAAAAAAAAAAAAAAAAATGGAATTAGAGCCTTTTAAGTTTTGCAGGCAGACTGTCTCATTTTCTTTTCAACTTTTGAGCTCTATGTATAGTAATAGGGATTTCACCAGAAGGTGCCATGTGTGGGTGTCTCTTTTTTATTGCTTAAATATGATTTGAAACATTCAATCATTTGGGAAGAACGAATCTTATTTCCTGGCAGGTTTAGAAAAGGTATTGCAGTTTGGATACATTCTTTTGGCCATGGCCCATGATGGATTCCTAGAAATGCTATGTAGCCAATTGAAACGTCATGTTCAAAATCGAAAACCCCTTGGAGCTTATGTATATATTATCACAACCAATATCATTTTAGTCAGTGCAGAGCCATCCCTATGAAAAGTGAGGCCCGGTGCAAAAATTTTTGTGAGGCCTTTTTTTTTTCAAAATTACTCACCCTGCATTTTTTCACAATTATTACATGCATGAGTTATATATATATATATATATATATATATATATATAATAAAGATGATCTATTAAGCATAGTAGAAGCCAAGCAACAGATACAAGATCACTGAAACACCAATGACCAACAAGACAAATAAAAAAAAAAAAAAAAAAAAAAATCACCAGTGGACGAAATACACCAATGCAAAGAAACCAGATTCACCAATTAACAGCCTGCAAAACAAACGAATCAATAAAGTAAAACAACAAATCTTAACTTAAAACCATAAACTTATCAAAATTAATGAAAAAACAACCCAAGAAACACAAGATAGGAAGAAGGAGGCAGGCGGCAAGACTTGTGACTTGCCTGTGGGGTTACACTAGTTTTATGCCGGCAACACTCCCCCAGCCTGCCACAACCAGAACAGGAACCATATGGATTTAAAAATGCAAATTTCAAAGCAGATGAACAACAATGAAACCACGAAGCCACAATGAAATTCACCGATTGATCACATTTTGTTTAACAGTATAATTAGAACATTAAATATAGTTGACAACTCAAAAAGGAAAAAACTGAAATTTTAATGGAAAATGAAAGTATGCATAGTGATACAAAGCAAATGCAACAAGCCTTCTACTTTTTTTTTTTAATTTAATTTCACAAACCCACCCAACCATCCAGCCTTACAACACCACCCCACCTCCGTAATCAAACATCTGCCCGCCCAACCGCCACCTTTTTTATTGTCTTTTATTATTTTATAATTTTTTTGTTGATATACACAAAAGTGTACACAGCTTTTTTTTTTTTTTTTTTTTTTTTTTGTACTGACAGAGACATGGTTATGGATATAAAATAGAAAATACAAAGTTTTTAGGAAAACCCATTTTAGCAGTGGCTGTGATCAGTTTATTAATATTCTTGTTTTTAAACTTTGCAGAGCATAAATTATTTATTCGAAATAAATGGTTAATGATGATGTTTCTAAATACCGAAAGATGCAGACATGAATTAAAATGTGTAAATAAGTTTACATTAAAACAAAAATCTTGCCGTTTGTCATAGATATCTGTGTAAAGTTTATTACCATCGATGATTATTTTGAGATCTAAAAAGTTAATAGATTGATTAGTCAGAGTATTTTGAGTTAGCTTTAAATTAGGTGGATAATTGAAGGAAAAACCATTTTGTGAGTTCTTGTTGAGATAAAATACAATAATATCATCGATGTAACGATAAAATCGAACATCATCATTGCAAATTTGCTTTTCATAATAATAAAGATAGAGATCTGCCAAAATACTGGAGCTACAACCTCCTTGTGGAATGCCTAATTGTTGCAAATAGATATCGTTGTTGTGGAAGATATAATTATTATGGATAACAAAGTTAAGAAGTGTTTTAAATTTTTCTTCTTTAAAATTGTAAGGAAGATTAATTTGAGCTTTATATTCTTGAAAAAGACTGTAAATGATATTACTAAGATCTAATAACTCAATATTATTGAAAAGATCTTGAAAGTCAAAAGTCATAATATTGTCTATTGAATCGAGCGATTTGATGTATTGAATTAATTGAAAGCTATTTTTAAGACAGTGTAAATTATCAACTTTGCAAGTACATTTGTAAATTTGTTTTAGAATATCCAGTAGAGCTTTATTAGCATTGTTGTTATAAGTGTTACACCCAACAGTGACAGTGCGAAATTTAATTGGAGGTTTGTGAAACTTAGGGATGAGAACTATATAAGGATAATTAAAGTTATTGAAGGGAAGTTGAAGTAGTTTATAGTAATATATATATATAAATGTCATGATTATTTATGTGACAAAACCTGTAAACTGTAACTTTTAAAGTATAAGTTAATTTCTTACGTATGTATCTTCCTTCAGACTGAATTCAAATGAACCTTTGCTAAGAAAATCTCTCTTTAAAAATTATTATTATTTACATGTGAGTAATAAACTTGAAATCAATTTCGGTCAAAAATTAAATCTGCAAATGCGAAAAACTTCAATTTTAAATAGCATATTGTGTTCACCACAAGACTTTTTTCTATGCAATCTTATACAAATTCACACAGTACAAATTATTTATTACATTATTATTTATTAAAACTGTTTCCTCTGATGAATGCAGATGATTTTTATCTCAGAGAAGTATTACACTAAATGCCGAAAGTGAGTGAACATCAGTTTTCATTAAAGTTGGAAAAAAAAAAATTATTTTAAATTATCACAGATCTATGATTCAACCATTCGCTTTAAACGTATTGACGAGCTTTTTCGCAAGGTACCTTTATTGAAAAATTACACCCCACCGGATGGTGGTACAAGTGATGCTGCTACATACACACACATTTTTCCTAGTTTGCTACTACTATTATCAATAATTCACATTACTTTTATAATCATACAATAACTTTCATTATGTATATTTATATGGAATTTCGTCCTATACTGTCATGTTAAAAATTTAAATAAAATGAAATTGCAGTTCCATCTGTTGAACGGTTGATCCTCAAATGTAAGCAGCATCAGTTTAGGTCAGAGTTCAACTGAATACCAAGTTTGGTTAAAGTTTGTGAGATACAGTGACTGCAAAATTTCTGATACACACACAGAGACAGACAGAAATCTTCTAAAAACAGTCAAATTGTGTTCAGAACATCTCAAAACATGTAAATCCGTTGAAAACTGAAGTTAAAAAAATTTCACGATTCCAGTATTTTCTTATACACACATACATATATAGAAGAAAGTAAAAAATATTTTTAAATATCTAAGTATTTTATAATACAACCATAGATATTATATACATATATCTGGTTTTATAAGTATTTCTATTCAATTATCAGTAGATAAGGAGTGACATTGTAGCAATTTTATTACTTGAACAATTTGTCTAATAGCACAATGAATTTCTAACAGTTATTGAAGTAAAATCCTCTTTGAGCATTATGAACACATTTCTTCGTGCAGAGTTAATTCATGGGAATTTTTATTAAAATAATTTTATGCATTTTTTTATGAAGGGGGGGGGGGTGAGAAAAGTCAACTGGCCTACAAACAATTCTCAAACTTAACACCAATAGAAATTCTTCCAAATCTAGAATAAAATACTTTTTTGTGTATAGGATAATGCTGTAGACTAGCAAATATGAATAGTATCCCTTGGCTACAGAGTCATAAAAGTGACCGCCACTTTTAGATAAAAGTATGCCACTAAATCAATAAAATTTGCACTTTTTAAAAAGATTCCCAAAATATGTGATATGTTTGCAGTCATTTGCCGAAATACTAGATTATTACATCTCTAATTGATAAAATTTCAGTTTTTTTTTTAACAATTTCCCGAAATATGTGAAAATTTTGCAATTTTTTGCTGAAACATTTAATCGATTTCACAACTGATTGCTAAACTTTAAGCTTACTAACTCAATTTTTTACCAAAATTAGAGATTATTCTTTTGCTAATCGGTAAAATTCCGGCTTTTTAAAAAGAAGTTATTTACCAAAATATAATATGCAATAATTTTGCAGCCTGTCATAGAAAAGGAGAACCATTAAACCCCTAATCTATAATATTAAAACACAAGGCACTTTCTGTAAGACCAAAATCGTATGATCTGGGCATGCGCCAGAAAATTTTGAACCAATTCAGAATGGGGAATATTCCTTTCTCTTTATTCAGTGCAATACGAATACCGATAATAGAGAGAATGGAGGTGGAGCAGACGACAATATTTCATATGTCTATGGCAGATGCCTATTTAAAGCTTAATCATAAAAATAATTCACACGATTAATTTATTGATTCATACTTTCCCAGGAAGTATATTAAAACAAAAGAATTTGTGAATTCTTATCGATTAATGTCATGTACATTATCGCCAAAAATTTCTTTATGCAGATAGGATTTCGGGAGTTTTTTACTGTGGTACCATACCGAACATATCTGGTACCATATAGAACATATATATTCTTAAAATTTTTGTTTTCCATTCCTTGAAAGGAAAAAAAAATCTTTTAAAATTAACAAATTTTTAGATTTATTTATTGTTCTTTAAAAATTAACTTTTCTCACTTGAAAACTTTGTTTAGAAAGGATGGCGATAAATATTTAACATCTAAGGATGGTTTTTTTTTTTTTTAATCTAATTATTATAATCTCTGATATCTCATTTCCATAATATATTATAGGAAAACTAATTTAGAAAGAATAACCTTAAAATATTGATATTTTATACGAGTAAAAATTTACATGGTGTAATTTATTATAAGAAATTTCCTGAGCAAATTAACTTGCTAAAATATTAGATTCATTCTTATTTTTAACAGTATACTTTTGCTGAAATATACTATTTTGATAAAATAAAAATTAATTTTTTTTTTATTTTACAATGTTAAAATAAAATAAAATAAATTATTCAATCAAAATCAAGTAAAGATTTTTAAGTAGCACAGTCTATTTCTAAGTGCAAATAAATTATAATTATGGAATATAAAGAAAACACAAAACACTATTAAAATTTATTTTAAATTAAATTATTTTGCAGTAGAGAGAGTGTAAGTAGAAGTTGTTTTTATTTGTGCTAGTATCACTGCACTATACATGAATTGTACCAGGGAGAATAGCCACTATACAGTCATCAAAACATTAAACCATCTGATGAATCAGCAGATAGTACACTATGGCCACAACTCCAGAGCGTGTCTGTATGATACACGCGAAGATCGTTTTGTTTACTTATCCTACACCGTTTCTCACCCATAGCAAACACTTCCCAGCTAAAAAAAAAAAAAAAAAAAAAAAGTCTTCAAAAAAACTATAAAAAATTAAGAAAAACTGCAGATAATGTGAAAGTATTTGGAACAATCTCAGCTTAAAAAGTCTGAAAAACTTTAGTTTAAAATGAAGTTTAAGGGGGAAAATGTTTATGGAGGGGGAAAGTTACCTTCAAATTTTTTGCTGTTCCAAATACCTTCAATTTATCTGAAGTTTTCTGCAGTTTCTCTTTACTTTCTCTTTCTGAAGTTTCTTTTTACAGTTTTTTTTAAAGACTTTTTTAAGCTGGGATTGTTCCAAATACCTTTACATTATCTGCAGTTTTTCTTCATTTTTTATAGTTAAGACTTTTTTTAGCTGGGTTGTGTGTAGGTTAAAACCAACATTCTGTATGATTCTTGCTTCGTGAATCACATCAAAAGAAATGCACAAATATGTTACTTTTCTTCGAAAATATGCTCATTTAAAATATCAGATTTTGCTGGAATGACTACGATTTTTATGAAGGTACCCATTAATGATAGTAAAATCAACCTGTATTAACCCCTGATGAGACAGTGTGAACTCGATCATTCAGGTACTATATATAATTAACACATAGCTGCTTCACTGATCACTAAAAAATTTAGAATTGCTATGGAAAAGAGAGAAGAAAAAAAAAAAGTAAATTTCCTATACAAAATCTTAAATGTGATTCCCATATATGAATGAATATGAACATGAATTTTATTAATGAATTACATGAAAATTACTCATTTCTAAAATTAAGCATAAATTAAGTGAAACAGTAGCAAAAATGTTCCTGCATTTTTTAAATTTAACAAAAGTACAATGTATTTTGGAAATTAGATACCAAAAAAGCAGCAATTTTGTTGATTTGCAGTGAAAAATCTCTTTTTAATCAATTTCTGTGAAACCTAATTCTATCATCTATGACAAAGTAAACACATATATCTGCAATCTGCAGTTAAAATAATAATAATAATAATAATAATAATACAGTTTACAGTGATTAAATGTAAATGAAGTTCCTTAACAACAAAGTGTAGGCTTGTCTGCATTTCAGCCATAAAAATGTCACATATTTTGGCAATCAGTCAAAAAAGGAGGAATTTTGTTAATTTGCAGTAATAAATATATATATAATGTAACATAATTGTAGAATATAAGAGGAACATATGATCAAATGTCAAATTTATCCTTAAGATTAAAAAAATATACATCCAGGAATAGTTTTGAATTACCATAGGAAACCAAATGTAGTACATACTAGGCAATAAATTAAACTAAGTATGCAAAATTAAGATATGTATCCTTAATAGAAATGGGGTATACTAAATTAAATTATTCAAATTGAATATAAATATATTTCTAGAATCAGGTTTGATTAAAGCATAAATTTTGCAAAATAATTGTCTACTTTATTTAGAAAATAATTACTTTCAGCAATTTAGTGGTGAAATCGCTGTGATTTAAATATAAATTAAATTGTGCATTTTAGATATGAACCACGGAAATGTTGTTTATAGAAGCATATCAGACCTGAGAGTGAAAAGAAGCTTTGTTGAGTTTCAATAAGATAATCTTGGATTTCTGGGATCAGCTTTCAAAATAGTAGACATTCTTGTCTGTTAACACTGAAATAATTGTGTATTTCTTCAATCAGGGGATAAAAAAAACTACTTATTTCCACAATTATTAGTGATTAAATATAAATTAAGTTTTACCGCAATGTAATTATTTTATATTTCAAAAATTATCTTAAATGTGTTGCAATTGAACATTAAAAAAAAAAAAAAAATTACTATGATCAAATATAATTTAAGTCCCAGAGCAGCAGAGTTATTTTACCATTTCGGAAATCAGCCATAAAAATGTTTTGCTGCTATCAGACATTCAAAGAACAGGACTCTTGTTGATATGAATTACGCATAAATTTTGTTGAGTTAGCAGTGGAATAAGTGCCTATTTAATAATATATATATTGTAAACATATCTTGTATTTCACTGATTAGCTGTGATAGAACACTTTTTTTTTTTTTTAAATGAAATAGTTACTTTTCAACAACGAACTGCAAAAATAAGGTGTTTTTAATTGTCAGTCTGTTATTAGAAAGATAAAGCATAATTTTCATCGGTTAAACTGTGGGGAAAATAACATTTTACCAGTTAGTGACAAATAAAGCATGTGTTTGGCAATTGGCTTCCAAAGAAAATACAATATACTTTATGTACATTTATAAAACTAGTTTTTTATTGATGAATACGGAATCTTTTGCTGTTCTTATAACTGGTATAAGTTTATTCAAGGTAAAATTTTTTCTAAAGAGTAGAAATATATTAACTGTCTTCATTTAAATTCTAAGAATTCGACAGAGAAAAAAAGGGGATCTGAAAAAAAAAAAAAAGAATGAAAAAGAGAATGGTGTGGGAATGATCTTTACAGTACAGGCTATCGATGAAAGGGATCCAAATTAGGCTCTAAGCATGTCTTTTTTTAAATGCCTGATTACTTGAGGTTATTGGCTCGGGACTCTTGCATGGCTGCCCCATCTGCAGTCAAAAAGTTCTGCTCTTAAAGCTAATAGATGGAATGTGTTAAATTTGAACCCGAGTTGTGCTGGTTGACCTGACTGTATGGAGTTTCCCATGGTTTTCTTTTAACTCACATAAATGTGAGCTAGAACCACTTAGAAAGACCCAGACCATATCAACACTTTTTCCATATACACCAAAAATTACATGGTAGTTTTCTTATGACATCCTGCTGCAGTCAGATTTTATTGCCGAAACGTCAGTGGAGGCCCTCTGTTGAGACTCAAAACGGTTTTGGGCTGTGTCTGTGTGTCTTTCTGTCTGTCTGTCGCGCGATAGCGGCCGCAAAAATAGCGGTATTGACTTGAAATTTGGTACACATGTTCATGAGCCCCACGAAATCAGCTGTATAGTTTTTGGTATGTATTCCATTTGTAGTTCGTATACAGGGACACGCCAAAGTTTTTTTTATCATTACGGCCTATGGGAGAAATTTGTATGTATCGAGATAGCGGCCACAAAAATCACGCTATTGACTTGCAATTTGGTACACAAGTTCATGTGTCGCACGAAATCAGCTGTATAGTTTTGGGTGTGTATTCCATTTGTAATTCATGTACAGGGACACGCCAAAGTTTTTCTTATCATTACGGCCTATGGAAGGAATTTGTATGTACCGCGATAGCGGCCACAAAAATCACGCTATTGACTTGCAATTTGGTACGCATGTTCATGTACCCCACGAAATCAGCTGTATAGTTTTGGGTGTGTATTCTATTTGTAATTCGTGTACAGGGACATGCCAAAGTTTTTCTTATCATTACGGCCTACGGGAGGAATTTGTTTGTACCGCGATAGCGGCCACAAAAATCACGATATTGACTTGCAATTTGGTACACATGTTCATGAGCTCAACGAAATCAGCTGTATAGTTTTAGGTGTGTATTTCATTTGTAGTTCGTGTACAGGGACACGTCAAAGATTTTCTATCATTACGGCCTATGGGAAGAATCTGTATGTACCGCGATAGCCATCGCAAAAGTCAAGCTATTGACTTCCAATTTTTGCCGAAACGTGAATGGAGGCCCTCTGTTGAGACTCAAAAGGATTTTGGGTTCCGTCTGTCCGTCCGTTCGTCTGTCTGTCTGTCTGTCTGTCGTGCCATAGCGGCCACAAAAATCACGCTATTGACTTGCAATTTGGTACACATGTTCATGTGCCCCACAAAATCAGCTGTATAGTTTTGGGTGTGTATTCCATTTGTAATTTGTGTACAGGGACACGCCAAAGTTTTTCTTATCATTACGGCCTATGGGAGGAATTTGTATGTATCGCGATAGCGGCCGCAAAAGTCACGATATTGACTTGCAATTTGGTACACATGTTTATGGGCCCAACGGAATGAGCTGTATAGTTTTAGGCGTGTATTCCATTTGTAGTTCGTGTACAGGGACACGCCAAAATTTTTCTTATCTTTACGGCGTATGGGGAGAATTTGTATGTACCGCAATAGCAGCCGCAAAAATCCTTCGATTGACTTGCAAATTGGCGCACACGTTCCAGCTTTGCATATAAGCAGCTGTATAATTTTTATTGCTATATTTTTTATAAACTGTGTACAGGGACAAACCAAAATTCTTAACATTACGGCGTATGTGGTGAATTTCGTTTAAACGCATTTTAATATCATTACTTTGCAATGAAGAAAATGAAACTAGCGTACGTGAGTAAAATGCTTAAACTTATGTTGTTTGAAGTAAATATGTGCTCTTATGCTTTCTAATTAATGTACAGGATCTTACAAAAGTGTTCTGACAGTGTCACATAGTCATCCAAATGATGTTACATTTGGAACAATTATTAATTTTAAACGCAAAATAAGCTGAATAGTTTTTTACTAGTGTATACAATGTTTATGGTTCGTTTACAAAGACACAGGAAAGAATTTCTTAACATTAGAGCCTATGGACAAATTTTTAATTTAAGCGCGCACTTTAATGCGTTTATGCTGAATTGAACTTAATAAAGTTAACATACATTATAAAGATGCTTAAAATCATGTTTACTCTTAAAAAAGATTATGTATAGACTAAATAATTTATGGGGCCACACAAAATAATTCCGAGTATGTACTGTAATTATCCAAAAGATGTCAAATTAGTTTGAAAAATTAATGAGTTATTATTAATTAGGTTTATTCTTATTATTGGCGTTTATAATGACTGTGGCTACTTTTCCGGGATACATAAAGGAATTTCGTACTATTACGGTCTATAGTCGGTATTTCTTAAAAGTGTATTTTAACATGGTTACATCCCCATCAAGTATAATGAAATTTTATTAGAATTTTAAAAGCATGTTTTCCTATTGAAATATGTGGGCAGAGAATTGAAAATTAGTTTAAAGATTATGCAAAATATTTCCGATATGCTATGTAATTTTTTTTGTATGAAATTTGATAGTTATGAAATTTGGTATTTATGAATTTCAGGGAAATAATACAAGACCGTCGTTTATTAAGAATACATATTGTTTCGTACTTGGGGGTGCATAATTTGTCAGAGAATGAAAGGCGAAACTTGCAAAAATTCAGTTATTTATTCACAGAAAGTTCCAGAAAAATACAGGTTTATAAACCAAGTATCAGCTTCAATTCAACCAGTAAACATAGCTTAAACAACAGCCGTTAACAGCAAAACAACATTACAAACTGTTTATCAATAACAAGTCTCATTCAAAGAGGCTCAAAGCAAAGCAAGCATTTGACGAAACTGACACAGATCTCAGATTGGCCGCCTTGGCTAAAAAAATGCTCCTTTTATACTATTCTATCGAACACAGACTCTTCTGGAAAATTCTCGTATCTCATCAGCCAAGGAGGGAAACAGTCGCCAAATTTGGCGCCAAATCCATTTCTTTCCTTATTGTAGCTTTTTAATGCATTTTTAAAGGAAAATTAGCATTTTATCGACTTTCTAAGCCTCTTTGAAAGAATTTATACAAAAATAAATGCAATTATTTACAATTCCGTAACACTTTACATGATATACAAATAGGTATAGAAAGAGAAATACAGCAGGGGGTTGAGGGGGGCGGCAGCCCCCCTCAGGAATGTATCTGATTATGGTAATAAGTCGATCGAATCAATATATACTATTAAATAATAAGGAATAAATAAAAATGACCTATTGAATAATGTCTGATGCAAATAGGACGTTGAGGCTCCTGATCTGCAGATCCACTAGTTATAGGCTACTTCCTATTTATTTGGTTGCAAAATGGTCTTTAGATCAACCATAGTCAGTTTGATTCCTATCACAGGTGTTGGGTACTTAGTGTTGTTGCTTTGGGATTCATAGGATGAAGTGATTTTTGCTCTTCGTAAATAAGACACTTTATGAAGATTACATGTCAAGAATTTAGGATATTTGTAGCTCCTTCATAACTCAGTAGACTGCATCATCTCGCTAGAACTTGGATCAATTATTTCTATTCTTTACTAATTTGGGTATGTTTGTGTGTGGATGTAATCCATTGTTTAGACTTGGGAAGAATACCCTGTTTGGAAATTTTATAAAGAGTTCTAGCCCATATTCATGCGAGTTTAAGGGAAAACCACAGAAAATCTCTAATGCAAAGGCTGATCGTGGATGAATGTGACCTGGATTCAAACTCAGCATTTCCTGTTTACCAGCTATTTTAATGAAATTTTAAAAATATGTAGATTAATAATTATTTTTAACTTCATAAAAGTAAAACTGCTAAATTTTGATTAATTTTTGGAATATTTTATGTGAATTATTTGAATTCTTGAACTAATACTGTCCATTGAATCTTGTATAATACTTACATTTTTCAAAAACGTTTAAAAAATTTAGGATTGTATTTGAAATTCAGACCTGTAATAAATATTTATTTAATTTATAAGTTAATTTTTGATTTTTAATTAAAAATTTTTATATGCAGTATAGTTTTATAAAACAAAACAAAAAAAAAAAAAATATTTCTATTTTAAAACTTATTTGTTTTAAAAATATTGGTCATGTATTTATTTTAATAATATTAACTTTTCTCTTACAGTTTGCTACAGTCGTATCCAGATGTTGCCATGGATTCTATTGTTCATATTGTTCAAAACATGACTCCTCAGCAAAGAACTGATGTGTTAACTACCATACGTGCTTTTGAAACACAAATACCTGATAATAAATTAACTCCTCCTACCAGTGCAGAATCTAGTGATGAACAACTAGATTAATTTTAAATTAAGTGCATGACATATTTCCATTTTGTCACTAAGAAGCTTTGTAAATTATTTTATGCATCCATTATTTTCTTATCATTGAAGAAGAAAACGCATTTAGATTTTTTACTATTATGTGAGAATATTCATATGATAAACTTGAGTGAATGGCTTATATTGAAAGAATGATTATGCATTCCTTGTTACAGAACTGCTTAAAAATGAACTTTTCAGTAAAACAATGAATTCTCAGGAAAGAACTTTTAAAAATTCTCAGTTGGCCAAAGAGAAGAAAATAATTTATATTTAAAGAAAAATTTTAACTGTCTGTCAATATTGTTAAATTTATAATTTTATATCATTGGTCTAGGTTTAATATTTATGTATAGTTAATTTTCTTACAGCTGTTTTGTTTTTACATTTATAATGCTCATATGAATTTTTTAATGGATATGTTGGTTGAGATATTTATTTATATGAATTGACAAACATTTTGTTTACTCTGTAATAATTTATGACATTTCCTACTTTTTAAGATAAAATTGTTATATTGTTTCTTTATTAAAATAATCAAATATCAAATATATTAAAACAATTACAGCGCTACAATATGTTGACATGTTGCAAAGAATATAAAAAGTGTAAAATATTATTAATGTATAGTGTTGTACCTTGTTGCATTATTCTGTGATATGTGAAGTTCTCATATATGTTTGAAGATTTTGTACAGTCTTTATACTGATAAATATGTATATATTATGCCATTAATATACATATTATGAATTTTGACTGCAACAAAATATTTTAAATTATTGATCTTGGAGATCTTAAATATTAAAATTTTATTTAGGTAGTTTCTATATTAGAATTCAAAACATTAACATAATTTTCATAAAGTTGTATCATAAAATTTCATAAAGTTGAATAATTATAAAATATATATTGTTATACATTTTTATCAGAAGTTATTTATATATTTTTTCAATATTTTGTATTTCAGTTTCTAAGTACCAGTTATATTTGCATTATATTAAAATTATAAAGTTTTCATAATGTTTGTAACAAAATAAACTATTTTACTGTTTTCAGCAGTTGTTATTAATTTGTGTTATAGATTTAAACATTTAAAGTTTTTTTTTTTTTTTTTTTCCTTTTCTGGAACTAAGTAAAATTAGAGCTGTAAAAGTAACGATATATTGAGTGCCTGCTACTAAGTATTCATTCCTCATTACTTTTGTTACTTTTTCGTTATTACACATAGAAAGCGGATGTGAACGAGGATAACAATGAGCATTATCATATGAACTATATTACTGAGACTCCTCCTTACTTGCTTCTTGTTAATAATTTTTGAAGTACAGTGAAACCTCTGTAAGTTGGTCACCTACGGTTCCATGAAACAGTGTCCAACTTACAGAGATGTCTAACTTATAGGAGTACTTACATTTTTCGATTTAATTAAACTGTATCTATGCATGTCTTTTAGCTTTAAATCACATCTAAATATAACACAATTAAATATTCATGACTTGTGTATAAAAAATAATTAATTTGCCAATTTAAAATCTGAAAAACTGGTATGTTGTAGTCATTACAGTACTTTCTTCTATAATTTTTCGTATAACAATACCACCTACAAGTTAACCCTCACAAAAATTTAATCAATATAGCTTCTCATAACAAAGATTTTGCATATGCATTTTGGTGCAATTTTATCCAATAAACGCTGAGATAATCATATAAAAAATCGTAGAATGTTAGTAAATGTAACCACCTGTCAGCTGATATACACCCAAATTAAGCTAACATTCATTTTCATATTGGCCATCTCACATATGAAGTTTGGTGAATTTATTCGCTATAGAAACCTAGATATAGTTTTCCTGTGAGCGGGCAAAATTGCAGCATATCAGCGACACCTGTTGATTGATATGCACCCAAGAATCAGCATCGTTTTTCATTAAGACCTTTCACATATTAAGTTTAGTTTAATTATACACTCAGGGTAAAATTCAGCAAGAAAGGTAAAAGGGACAAATGAAAAAGAACTCTAACAACACAGTGTATTGTCCAATGTACATTTCCAAAAGGCATAAGTCGAAATATGCCTGTAGACTTTCTGCTGGATATTTCCTGAAGAAAAGGACACAGACAATGCATGCAAATCAATAAAAAGAATGTTATGCACAAAATTGCAGTAATTTGTGACTACTTCAATTGAAGAAAAGAAATATTTTTCTGATAAGATAAGACAGAGGTGAATATATTGCGACAAGAAACATTGTGTTTTTTTAGATATTTACAACTATTTCTATAAGAGGTAAGTAAAATTTCTCTCATTGGGTAAAAGTGTTCAACTTAAGGCAGTATTTGGATGTCCAACTTTCAAGTTAAAGGGGTGTCCAACTTATAGATGTTGGACATATAATGTGTTAATCCTATAGATGCGTATCATTCCAAGAAAAAGTGTTCAACTTACAGGGCTGTCCAACTTCACAGGTTTTACTGTAATTTCATGTGGGTGTTATTTTAAAAACAATAGAATTACAGGGTTGTTTTTATGAAATAATACAGAAAATAACAAAAAGATAAAGAATTTATTGGTGTGCATTTATATAATACTAGAAAAGCCCTGGTTCGAGGACGAACCGAATTCTGAATGCGGGATAAATTTTAAAATCAAACTCAAAATGTACAAAACTTGGCCAGATACTGCTTGCGTGTCAATAGGTCAAAGTTTGTTAATGAAATCATTTTTTAATTTATGAAATGAATGAAGGTAGTGAATCAACGAAGGCTTTGCTCGCTTCGCTGGTCACAATTTTTAAAGGAAACTTTTTTCTATATCGCTTTATAAACAAAAAAACAAAAATAAAAAAAAAATAAATAAATCATGAAATTACTCTAAAGTCTGCTTTGGTTCCCTGTTGCCTACAGCAGCGACACACTCATTCGCAGGCTCTCGGGACCTGTGTCTATTGTCTGTGACAATATCTTACCAGTGGGCTTCCATTTGGGTGCTTATCAGATGACAATTTTGAAACGGACAGTATCAAAAATATTGAAGCATCAATTTTTGAATCCCAGTTACATATGAACAACAATATACGTGGTGTACATAATATTTTCTTTCACGTTATTTTCTATATTTATTTGATTTATTCGATCAACCATAAAATGACGACAATTTCATGCCAAATATAATATTACAATGTGCTATTTTCAGTTACGTCTATTGTATGAGACAATTTTTGGGATTCTAATAATAATTGAGTTAGTTGATAGTAGTTGGCATATAAAAAAATAAATAATGAAATATGTAAACCTGATCATGGTACCGACTTAATATAGCTCCCCTTGGCAACTTTTGAAATTTTATTGCCACTTTAGACAAAAATACATACTTTGTGATTTTTTTTCTGTTTCATTTTTTTTTTTCTTTTACCTTACCTGTTCTTTCTTTTCTGTTTTTCAATATTTTATGATTTATTTATATTTTTGATGTGCTACTTGGCTTAAAATGGCTTTTGTGAAAGTGGAGTCCTCGGCGAAAAATGTCTGAGCTATTTCAGCATAAAAATTTTAAAAATTACCCAGGGATTATCAATAAGTAAAGCTCTTTAATATAATGCTGAATTAGCTTTCATGCTAAGTGCGATTCATCCGTGCCAAAATCATACTATTTAAACAAAAGAAAAAAAAATCTAAAATTGAGGTATATATATGGACAATTCTTAAAAGGTGGGCACAGAACACATACCATAACTTTAAGCTTTAATAATAAATATAAATGTAATTCTCACTGACTTCATTTTTTTTTCACTGGAATTCTAATTTTGTTCAAAGACAAGAATTGATACAATTTGTTGCAAAATATTTGTGTAAATATCTTAAAATTTTATTATTTTGGACTAAAAGTGTGAATTTTGGACATCCAAAACGTTAACTGATTCAAGAAGTAGCACCAAAAATAGTTATAACTTATTTTCAGGTGATTTTAACGGAAAATAATGGGTAGGCTTGTGTCATAATTTCTTTATCAGAAACAATACTGCTTTGATGATATTTCGAAAATAAACTGGACTTTTACAGATGAAAATATTTTGCACTTTATGTCTTGTACAAAAGTAACTATCTAAACAATGTTATTTTGACACAAACTATATTAAGTCTAATGTCTAATGAATCTAAACACTTTTATCTTTCTTTAAAATAATTTCTTAAATGTTTTATTCTAAATACTTATGTATTTTTGTAAAATTTCTTTTCAATCAATACACTTTTCTGAAATAAGAATCTCCGAATACTGTAACATTCAAATCATATGGAATGGCAATAATTCTTTTTTAACTAAACATATTAAATAACAATGACCTGATATCTGATGATCTGATATCCTAAAATGTATAAAAACATTTGGTGTAATTTTTTTTCTAAATAATTAGCTGCTTTCTTTAAATAAAGCATATTTTTAGTGTATTACTTGATGTTAACGTTTCATGTTCCCACATTTTGATAATTGCCCATATATATATTTTACTCCATTTTCATATTTTTATTTTTTTTATATGCATGAGCAAATTTAATATTTTATAATATTTTATGCATATTTAATTTTATGCTGAAAAAAAAAAAAATAAAAGTTAATTTTTTTGGCAACAATTAAAAATTTAAATGTTCAATTTTTTAAGCTATTACCAAGTTATTATTTTCATATTTTAATTAATTATAAAAAATCTAATCAAAATTTTGTTAAAAATAAGCTACCAAATGAAAGGGGCAATTTTTTCTAAATTCGTCAGATTAAACAGCTTAGCGCCAGACAATTAGATTTTTTAAATTAGCTAAAGTATGTTTTCATATTTTTATTTTTTCATATGCATGAGCAAATTAAATATTTTTATACCTTTTTTTTGTGTGTGAAAGTATATTTAATTTTATGCTAAAAAAAAAAAAAAAAAAAAAAAAAAAAAAGGCAACAATGAAAGATTTATATGTCCAATTTTAAAGCTATTATCAGTTTATTATTTTCATATTTTAATTAATTTTAAAAAATCTAATCAAAATTTCATTGCAAATAAGGTACAAAATGAAAGGTGTGATTTTTCTGAATCCGTTGGATTAAATTAATTAGCTTAACGATCGGAAAATCAGATTTTTTTAAATTTACTAAAGTATGAAAATTTGGTGGCAACTTGCATCAACACACAGGCAAACAGAGTCCAAGGAAATTTCTTAGCTGTTTATATATATAGATTTGTTATTAATGTGATGGAGAACATGTCAAGTAATCTGATTTTTGGTAATTATATGATTAACAGTGCAACATCATACGGTGTAAATCTATTTCGACCAGTAACTAAGTAAAATAACTTGTTGTAACACTTTTACGGGATTAAATTTAACTTAAAACATTTTAAATTAATATCAAGTTATAATCCATAAATATTCTACTATTTATTGCTAAATCAGTTAATGTAACAGTTGCACTATAATATAAAAAAATCAATTGTTACTTGTGAAAATAAACATATGAAGTATTCTTAAAAATTATTAAACTCTCAAATACAATTATTCTACTGTATACAAATACACAATATTACTTTTATTTTATATTGAATATTAATATTATTGTTCTTAAGAGCAAAAATATTAATATTAATATAAATATTAATAATTTTACTCAATTTGATTCTTTGTTTTTCATTATCACATAATTGAGCAGAAGACTATTTTATTTATTTAACGCTCATTTATACTTCCATTAATTTTTGGAACTCACGTGCAACTTTATCTAAATTGTTTTTTTTTTTTTTTTTACTGCATTTTCATTTTTTCATGTGCATGAGGAAATTTAATATTTTATAATTTTTTATTTTTCGCGTGAAAGCATATTTCATTTTATGTTGAAAAAAAAAAAAAAAAAAAAAATTTCTAACAATTAAAAATTTAAATGTCCATTTTTAAAGCTTTTGCCAGGTTATTATTTTCATATTTTAATTAATTTTAAAAAATCTAATTAAAATTTCATTACAAATAAGGTACCGAATGAAAGGGGCATTTTTTCTGAATCCGTCGGATTAATTAACTTATTGCAATTAGATTTTTTAAAAATTAACTAAAGTATGAAAATCTGGTGGCAACTTGTGTCAACGCACGGACAAACAGAGTCCAAGAAAATCTCTTAGCTGTTTATACATGTAGAGATAAACTGTGATAATTTGTTTTTTTTTTTAAGTAAAATTTAACTAAACAGTTAGGATCATAAACTAATTATTTTCAAGAATTTTTTTTTTTTTTCCTAAGAAGCCTTTAAAGATAATTTGTGAAAACTAAATAACTGTAAATGAAACGGTAAATTGTATTCCTTAGTGGCGTAGCAATTAAAAAATCATGAGGGGCTTTAAAAATTTACTTTAAAAAAAGGTTCATTATTTTCAAGAAAATCAATAATTAAATGTTAATTAACATTAAGTAATTATTAGTATTAATTACAAATATCACTAATTTTTGTTTTGACTTCTTTCATTTTGGCATTAAAAGGAAATTTTGTGGTAGCCAATGAGGAAAAAGAGAATCTAAAGTCCCCTGAATTCCTCTTTTTTCTATGCCCTTGATATTCCTATTTCAGTCTTGTAATTCCTGTATTCATGTTTCAGATTTAAAGATTCATTTTTGAATGTTTAAAAAATGTACATATTTTTCTAAATTTCTTACATAAAAAATGACTAATTACAAATCTGTATATATGTTCAATTAGAACATTTTATAAAATGAACAAACTATATAATTATACAAATGCTAAATATATAGTGTTGGTATAATGGTTAAGGCCAAGTGACTCCAGGAGGATTTTAGGCATGAGGGGGGGAGGCATTCTGAGGGGTCCTATTCTGTGTTTACTAAAATTTCAGAGAAAAGCATGCAAAACACTAAATGGCTAAGTTGGCAAGTGAACCTGGGATCAAACCTGGCACTTCCCATCTACTAGCTTTGAAAACATAACCTCTTGGCCACTAAATATATATGATAGTGCAGAAAGTCTTTTGCCGTGGAATTTTTACTTAGCCAATGAAGGCTAGTGGGTTTGCAGTTATAAAAAATCTAATCTTTCGTTTTTTTTAATTGTCATTTTTCCCAGGAACGAAATTGTCCGCTGCAGGAGGACTCACTTCATGAAAGGATAGCAAGGACGTGGAGAAACCACATGTGTTTAAAAGTTATTGTTAATTTTTATAAATATGATAAACCAACAAAGAAAATTAATATGGCTCACCCATTTAATAGCAGGAGCTGCGTAGAAGAGATGAAGTCAGAGAGGAGACCATATTTCGTGACATCAGAATCAGTTTATTCAAGCATCGGGAGGCCATTCGCAAGCCACATGCCATTCTTCAGCTAATGAGATGAAATTCCCTATTTTACATTATTTATTACTCTTGGATAAAAACTTGAAACATCTTATACTAGGCGAGTCGTATTAATCCTGGACGATAGGACCAATGCCCCAGCCTGCCCGTTCCCGCTGTTCAATGTCTTTTTCTAGTCAATTTTGTCTTTTTATTACTTCCGGTGTGAGCCTTTTTTTTTTTTTTTTTTAACACGCTTGACATTGGGAGTTTTTTTGGTTTTCTTCCCATGCTATTTCTATGGGGTTTTTAGCTTCTTTTCCCCTCTTTCTCTACATTCTAAAGTGCGGTGGTTCCCGCCCACCCACCCCCGCCAATGCCGAGACACATACTAGGCGAGTTGTATTAATCCTGGACGATAGGACCAATGCCCCAGTCCGAAACGAAATTGTCTACTGCAGGAGGACTCACTTCATGAAAGGATAGCAAGGACATGGAGAAACCACATGTGTTTAAAAGTTATTGTTATTTTTTATAAATATGATAAACCAACAAAGAAAATTAATATGGCTCACCCATTTAACAGCAGAAGCTGCGTAGAAGAGATGAAGTCAGAGAGGAGACCATATTTCGTGACATCAGAATCAGTTTATTCAAGCATCGGGAGGCCATTGGCGAGCCACATGCCATTCTTCAGCTATTGAGATGAAATCCACTATTTTTCATTATTTATTACTCTTGGATAAAAACTTGAAACATCGCCAACTAAATGGTAGATTAAAGACACAATGCATATTGATTTCTTTTTAAAAGACGGGGATCGATCACGGCGGCACGAAATGCCGACTGCGGATTGCCGCGAACGAAGATCTGTCACCTACACTGTGTGTGAGAGGGAACCACTACTGACTCACATCATGTCGCGTGCCCGCCAGCAAGCCCAAAAAATCGTCTTTACCGCCTAGCAACCTATCCGAGACAAGCGCTGACGAGGTAGCGTGATGACAGAGCACGCACATCACGAATACCGTGCATAGTAATGGGAGAGAGGTATGGTCCGCAAAAGAAGAAGTAGAAAGGGAATTTCGATGTGACGTTGGATAGCCAACTTACGGGAAATAATTAAATTATTGATTAATTTAGAATAAATGGAAGGATATAAATTGGTTTTGCCAAATAACGAAGAGAAGTGATGTCATGCAATATGACAATATATAGTGATAAAATAATTATATTTATGACCTGTAATAAAATTCTTTCAATAATATGTGTTTAAAAACATAAATATATTTAAAATATGATTTAGAAAAATAAAATTTCCTGTCTTTATTTAATGTAAATTAATATAACACACAGTTCCTTGACTTTAATGTGATAAAGAAATTTCTTTACCCCTCCTTGTTTTTCTCGAAAATTTATTAAGCAGTTATATATTACAGTAAATGGCCCTAACAAGTTTAATTATATTGTATGACTTCTCAAATTATATAATTTACACTGCATTAGTAAAGACGGAATTAGAAAGCAGTTTCTTGTAATGTTTTTGCAATACTAAAATAAAATTTAAAAAAAAAAAAAAAAAAGATTGCATAGGATATATTTTCTAAACTTGAAATATATTATTCAAGTTATATGTTTATTTGAGTACAATGATTAAAAAAAAATATATATAATTCAAATAAAATTTTTATACATTCATTTCCTGCAAATTTATTTTTTATAAATGTGTATTGTGCTAATTAAATTTAAAACAACTAGTTTCATTATCTGAATATTTAAATCATTCAATTCACACAGTCATAATGACAAATCAAGTACAACCCAATTTTCATCATATTTTATAAAATTATACAAAATATCAAATATATATGTATAAATCAATGATTGGAAAAATATAAATAAAAAAATCCAAATGTATTTTTAAAAATAATTCTATTTTGAGATCTGAAACAGGGTTCCCATGTGTCAGGGAGAACAGGGAAAACCTGGAAAAGTCAGGGAATTTGAAATCACCAAAAAAAGTCAGGGAAATATCATAAAAATTTGTAAATATTGCTCAAAAACCTAGAAAAAGTATTATATAAACCTAGAAAATGCTTTTTGAGTATTCAATTTATATTGCAAGTCACGTTACTATGTTGTCTTTTATGTTGCAAGCTATGTTCTGTCTTATACCTTGAGCTATTTTTTATGTTGCGAAACAAATTTTATGACTAGAATTTTCTAAAAATAGACCTGGAAACGTCAGGGAATTTTATTTTTGAAATTGAGTGGGAACCCTGCTGAAAGTGACAGCATTTCATCAACAGTCAAAGAATACTGGTTGCCATTTATTCATCTTTTAATCAATCACATAAAAAAAAAAAAAAAAAAAAAAAACTTCACACTACAAAAAGGAAATGTAACTTTGATTGTCATTTTTCTTCCCTCCCTCAGTGTCTTCCTCATACCATTTTCTTTATTCCATGTATCACATTCACATCCCACATCCCTCAAATACCTTTCAAAATAAGGTACAACTGCATGTAATGTAGTGACTAGAGCTGTGCTTAAGCAGGTGCAAAAGGGGTGATTGCACTAGGCTGTAAAATACAATGGGCTGCAATAATTAATATTTTCTGATTATTTTTATTTATTTATTGAGAATTTGCTTTTTTTTGTAAATTATTAAGCTTTTTTGAATAAAAAAAGAATTTCAGAAAGTTTTAGAAATATATTCTAAAAATATTCATTATTAACATTTTTCGACAACATTAAAAATGTTTTACTTTGGTTCAACTATGTGATTCCCTGTCTTCATTTTAATTCTTGTAAATATTTTTAAAATATCTTGAACATGTCGATATGCAGGGTGTATCTAAATTCATCATCAATATTTGGTAGAGTGTTAGGGAATAGGAAAGGACTATTTCACATAAGAAAGCCTGACTGCAGACATCATGTAGCAGGGCAACATGATCCCAGTTAATGGTGGAAAGTAAGTATAACAAAAATATAGTAAGAAAAAATATTTATACATTATTAGTACAGACTTATAAAATGTGCTGGAAAAGCCAACCATTTTATAGAATACATGCCTCACAACGACATTGCAACAGAATTTTCTGGAATATTTCCGGCATTTCCTAATTGTATGAAGTGACAACAAATATGCATGCTACAAGGTTTATAGTACTTGGTCTTACATTTGTTTTTCATCACACACCATACAAAGGAATCGATTGGAGATAAAATGAGTAATCGGGGTAGCAAATGAGCTCACTGTGGTCAGTTTATTGAGCTCCATATTTTTTGGTCAGGCAATCGTGCTGGAATGCTGTCATGCTAGAGTTGCTTTCCTTGAAGAATACCTGGTTTTAAAGAAATTATTTTGTAAAACACTTTTTTTTTTTTAAATCTTTTCTAAGTTCTGGACATGATACAAATAGATTTTTTTAAACATTTGCTTTTTAACTTGCAGTCATCTCACTTGGATGAGCAATGTGGCCTCCTAAAACCAAATTTCCAGTTTTTTGTTCTGAAGTTAATACTTTTTGTAGTATCATTAATTGCCTTATCTTTGCCATTTTTGAAATACTTTCTAAAATTATAATTTTCCTGACAATTGCATTTTGCTTTTAGTATTTGGCTCAATCCTAAACTGTGTGTGGGGACGATGTAATAAAATCTGTTTGGAAATTTGCTTTTTCAATGATAAAATTGGCAGTTGTAGAAAAAGAAAAAAAAAAAAACAAGTGTGGCCCTTTTTTTCCCCTTGTCCCACAATGTATGGTCATCAGGAAAAATTTCCTGAGCACTGTTTCATGGTAAGTGCAATACAGGTTCAGTCATATAGACAGGGATTCTCAGAGATCCTCTACTAGGATCATACCTTCTGCACAAATGCCTTATTGATGCAAAGTACCTTATTTTCCTACAACACGTCTTCCCAGATTTGCTGCAAGGAATGTATGGCAGAACACGCCGTTCATGTGTGATGGTGCACCCCACAGTGATGCTTCCCGCAGGGGGAGAAAAGTGTTGCTCCTATGTGTCCGAAATTTTTTTCGTACTTCACTAATACCAATTATAAATAATTAATTTAATAATTATTCATTAAAAATAATTTTCATTGTACACATTTATGTGAAATTTTGTCCTATACCGACATGTTAGAAATTTAGAAGAGGGATGGCAACGCCATCTTTTAAATGATTTCCACCAAAAGTTGATAGGCAGTAATTTATGTCAAGGGGCAACTACCTATTGATTTGTATGAAATTCTGTCCAGTAGTTCTTGAGATACAGTCAGAGTCAGAGCCATAACTAGGGACTAGGGAGCCCTATCTTTATTGTTTCTCCAAACTTAAACTTTTTTATTCAAGTGATATTTGGTCTTTTCCTTAGTAACAAAAGTAGCTTTATACACTTTAATCGAAAAATGATTCATCGATAATTGTCTCGTTGATTTCTGTAGTTACAGTATATTTTTTCTTATTCCTAATGAGTCAAGAGTAAATGAAAATGAGTTTAATCTGAGAACTCAATTGAATAGTTTAAAAAAAAGAAAAAAAAAAAAAAAAAAAAGCTTTCTTTCAGTGCTTTGTATCAGTGAGGGCAATGGTAGATTTAAAAGTTGGTAAACATGAAATATTGGATTGTGCTCTGGACATTAAAGTACCTGTCAAGAACTGGCCATTACAAGTTGAGATCAACAAATAAGGGAATTTACATCCCTTAATTGAACATAGCAAGAGGCACCGAAAGAAGTCAATTACAAAGCACTAGAATATTCTCGATTCAGCACAAAAATATATCTTGTGCACAGTTATGCTGAGAACATGTATAATGTGTGTTTGTTTGGTCGAGATTGGTGTTAAAAAATGTATGCAAATGGAGAAAAGTTCAAATAACTTAAACTATGGTCTTGCAAATTCTAGTTCTTGGTCGAAAATCATAGTTTCTCCGTTTGTTTGTGGCTTTTAACGGCAAAGTTTTGATAAGTCATAAACCAAACAAACACGTGTTTTTTAAACTCTTTTTAGAAAATATTGTGCGTAAGATGTCTTTCGTACTAAATCTAAGATGTTTTATAACTTTTGACTTTTTACCATATCTCTTACTGCTTTTTGATACAGGAACATTAACTTCGTTGTTTATTACTTACTAGGTGACACTGTAACCCATCTGGTATAAGGACTGTTAATAACCAAATTATAGTTAGTGTGAATATATTAATTAGAAGTGGTGTCAAATCTGTCGCAAAACCTGCTTGGACAAGATCAAGGATCAAACATCGTGTAGGAAATGTCTGAACAATATCAGACTCAAAAATCAGAAGAATCAATGACTGCTCAGAAGAAGGGCAAACACTAACCTTAGTTGCGGAATCTATAACACTAAATGTAATTTACATCATTTGAAACAACATTTGGAGAATGCAAATGAACACAGAAGTCAAAGACAAGGTCGTAGATAAGAAACACCACCAAATTAAGACTGGTACTTACAGTTGAGGGCCATACAAAAATAACAATGAATACCACCCTTCTCCAACAAAATCTTCAGTCGACTACTGGCACAATAAATTTGAGTGAAACTGTTAAAAATTGATTCCACATTATAGGTCTATAAGTTCATAGATTTGTGGTATTTTATGCCATCAACAGAACACCATCGTGTTGCCCACAGAGTGTGGATAAGTTAAGACATTTATTTGGAGTAGACATAAATCAAGCAATATTTTCATCTGTGACAAATCTAGTTTTATAATTATTCTTGATAATAATTTCATTTTCCTTTGAAGGGAACATAGGACTCGAAACAATCCTTCATCTGTGCAAGAAAATGTCCAATTTAGAAGGAATTTAATGTTGGTTTACGGTGTCATCTCAACTGATGATTTTACTGACCTCATTAGAAATGGATTCATTAGAAATGGATCTCTGGCATTTCAGCAACACACAGATTAAATCTTTACGATAGAGCCATATACAGAAAAATAAGTTGGGCACAGTGGCCAGGCAAAGTGCTCCGTTGACAACACAGAATTCACTAACCCAAATAGCTGACTGGGAAACTTCAGTTAAAAAGTATACTAGATGTTTTTCCTTCTTCTTAATGTATGTGAAGCATACAGACATGCATAATAATGATTGCTGCAATATGTAATTTCATGCATTTTTGACATTAATGCATTTTGAGATAGGGGTATTCAGTAATTTTTTTTTCTCATATGTGCGAAGTGTACAGACTGGCTGCTGCTGTACAAAATTTTATATTTTTCGGATTCATGTCTTTTGAGATAGGGGTATTTTTTTTTTTTTTGGTGTTTCATGTACGCAAAGCGTACAGATCTGCATATTCATGCATTTTGAGATAGGGGTATTCAAAGATTTCTCTTTTTTTTTGCTTTTCATCTACGCAAAGTGTACAGACGTGCGTAATACTGGTTGCTGCGGTATAAAATTTTGCATATTTTTCATATTCATGCATTTTGAGATAGGGGTATTCAGTGATATTATTTTTGCTTTTCACGTACGCAAAGCGTACAGACGTGCATAATATTGGTTGTTGCAATACAAAATTTTGCATATTTTTCAAATTCATGCATTTTGAGATAGAGGTATTCAGTGATTTTTTTTTTTTTTAAATGTACGTGAAGCATACAGACGTGTGATTATTATTCTTGCAATTGGGATTTTTGAGCATTTATATTGTGAAATTTTATGTTTGGAGTTTTATTTTTAACACTTTCCAACAAGGTTGAAAAGTGTTTATGACTTCGGTTTGTCTGTCTGTCTGTCTGTCTGTCCACGCTCTAACTCCCGTAAATATTTATGGAATTTCTTGAAACTGATATATGTTATTCAGGTTCACCATCGGACGGTCCCTATTGAAAATGGAGTTTATATCTCTACTGATTTGTGTACAGGGACACCAGAAAGTATTTCAAATTTCAAAGCATTGTGTTCTATGAGAGGTATTTCTACAAACCATATTTTCATACCTTTACTGTAGACATACCTTAATGAAATTGAAATATGTTATTCAAGTTCACTATCGGACATTCCCTATTGAAAATGGAGTTTATACCTCTACTGGTTTGTGTACAGGGACACCCGAAAGTATTTCAAAGCATTGTGTTCTATGAGAGGTATTTCTATAAACCATATTTTCATACCTTTAGTGTAGACATATCTTAATGAAATTGAAATATGTTATTCACGTTTACTATCGGACGTTCCCTATTGAAAATAGAGTTTGTACCTCTACTGGTTTGTGTACAGGGACACCCGAAAGTATTTCAAAGCATTGTGTTTTATGTGAGGTATTTTTACAAACCATATTTTCATACCTTTACTGTAGACATACATTAATGAAATTGAAATATGTTATTCAAGTTCACTATCGGACGTTCCCTATTGAAAATGGAGTTTATACCTCTACTGGTTTGTGTACAGGGACACCCGAAAGTATTTCAAAGCATTGTGTTCTATGAGAGCTATTTTTAAAAATCGTATTTTAATACCTTCACTGTAGACACATCTTAATGAAATTGAAATATGTTATTCAAGGTTACTATTGGATGTTTCCTGTATAAAATGGAGGGAATACCACCATCGGGTTATACACAGGGACACTCAAAGGTATTCCAAAGCATTGTATTCTACGAGAGATATTTCTATAAATCAAATTTTATTAACTTTAGTTTCCACGAAATTTTAGGAAATTGAAATATGTTATTTATATGCACAAAAATATCCAGTTAAATTAAGAGCTAGTAATAAAAAATTTGCTAGATATGTACTTTCGTTTACGTTAAGCGTTTTTAACACTTTCCAACAAGGTTGAAAAGTATTTATGACTTCGGTTTGTCTGTCTGTCCGCGCTCTAACTCCCGTAAATATTTATGGAATTTCTTGAATCTGATATATGTTATTCAAGTTCACTATCGGATGTTCCCTATTGAAAATGGAATTTATACCTCTACTAGTTTGTGTACAGGGACACCCGAAAGTATTTCAAAGCATTGTGTTCTATGAGAGGTATTTCTATAAACCATATTTTCATACCTTTAGTGTAGACATATCTTAATGAAATTGAAATATGTTATTTATATGCACAAAAGAATTCTTTGCACAGAATATAGCATGATTAGCATTAGATTTACAGGGTGGCACAAAAATATCCAGTTACATTAAGGGCTATTAATAAACAATTGCTAGAATTGTACTTTCGTTTACGTTAAGCGTTTTTAACACTTTCTAACATTTTTTAAGTGTGAATATGATTTCAGTTTTGTGTATCTGCCTGTCCGAGCTCTAACTCCCGTAAATATTTATGGAATTTCTTGAAACTGATATATGTTATTCAAGTTTACGATTGGATGTTCCCTATTGAAAATGGAGTTTGTACCTCTACTGGTTTGTGTACAGGTACACCCGAAAATATTTCAAAGCATTATGTTCTATGAGAGGCATTTCGATCAACCATATTTTCATACCTTTACTGTAAACATATCTCAATTAAATTGAAATATGTTATTCAGGTTCACTATTGGATGTTTCCTGTATAAAATGGAGGAAATACCACTACTGATTTATGTACAGGGACACTTAAACGTATTCCAAAGCATTGCGTTCTATGAGAGAGATTTCCAGAAATCAAATTTTAATATCTTTACTTTCCACGAAGTTTTAGGAAATTGAAATATGTTATTTATATGTACAAAAAAAAGCTTTGCATAGAATATAGCATGATTAGCATTAGATTTACAGGGTGATACAAAATTATATATTTATATTAAGAGCTATTAATAAAGAATGCTAGAATTGAACTTTTGTTTACATTAAGCGTGTTTAACACTTTCTAACATTTTTAAGTGTGAATATGATTTCAGTTTGTGTATCTGTCCATCTGTCTGTCTGTCTTTCTGCCCGCGCTCTAACTCCTGTAAATATTTATTGAATTTCTCAAAACTGATATATTTTATTGAAGTTCATTATCGGATGTTCCATATTCAAAATGGAGTGAATATCTCTTCTGGTTTGTGTACAGGGACACCCAAAAGCATTTGAAAGCATTGTGTTCTATGAGCGTTATTTTTATAAATATTTTCCCTATAGAATGTTACCCATATAAAATGACATTAATAGGTCCTGTATAATTAGTTTGTTCACAGGGACAATAACAACAACAAAAAAAGCCACTACATTACGTTTTAGGACAGAATTATTTGTGTAAAAATCATAAAAATATTAAAATGTATTGTTAATAATCTAAAATGTTTTGTATAGAATATGATATGATTAACTCTCTGATTTACAGGGCTACACTAAAATATTCAGAGAGAGAAATAGCTGCAATTATAATCTAATGTCTGCATTTTCTTTTGCGTTAAGCCTTTTTAACTTTTTCCAAAATGCCTAAGAGTAATTTTAAAATCAATTAGTTTATCTGTATATTTTTCAGTGCTTCTGTCTGTTGTGTGATAACGTAGGGAAAGAATATTAAAAGTTATTCGATACAACAATTACGTACAGTTGGAAAGTGTTACTAATCAATGCGTACTGCATGATTTTTCTTTCTTGTTTTATTTTTGATTGGTTATTTCAGTAGTTATTCAGTAATGTAGTGTCGCTTCGATTGCATCGATTAATCGTATCGCTCTTTAAGTTTTGATTTAAATTTTCAAGACTGTATGGCAACAGTGGAACTTTTAGATCAATGAAAATAATGTTGATACTTTGTTTGTGATTTGAAAATGTAGCGAAATGTTGTATTTAAGTGCTGTGAAATTATTGTAAATAGTAAAATATTAATTCCAGTGGAGTCAGAGAAGCGTTATCAACCTTTACTAAAATAATACCTTGCTTTAAGTATTTTTTTTTTTTTAATGATTATTTCCTTTGTTTTCTATGTATTGTTTATTATCAAATTGCTTGTTTTTTTACGTGTTTTGTTGTGTGAAGTGCGCGCTTTCGTACGTCGCTGGTGTGCGGTACTAGTGTGATGATAAACTCTACCTACGAACATCGTATGCCTCTGGTGGAAGGTTACAATTTGGAACACAATGCGGAAGGGTGCCATCTTGACGGTTTCCGGAAATATCCCCAAGGGGACGGTGAAAGTGTCGATTGACAAGATTGGAACAGTATTTTTTTTATTCTCTTATTTGACTAACCAATCAAATTTGAGGAAAATGAAAACTGTACCAGAGAAACTAGTCGTCTGACAAGTTTTAGAGCCAAAACAGATCATCAGACGAAACATCATAAAAAGGTACATAATAAAATAAAACAACTTTTGTGTCTGGTGACTAACTAGGATTGTCATGTATTGTTTTGATTGTTTAAAATTTTGCGTAATTTCGTGCAAATTTGTCAATGTACTTGGCAAATGTCTAGTATCACAAAGATGGCAAGTCTCTTGACAAATTTCGATTTTCTATTTTTCTGTGTGTACAGAAAATAATTTTATTTGAATAGATGACAAAAACAGGTCATATTGTGTTTCGCTAGTGAACAATTTCCTTTACGATGAAAGAACTTTATAAAGAAATCATATTTATTTAGCGTATTCTGACATGAATTCGATAGGACATATTTGGGATATGCTAAGCAGACGACTTGCTATCCATCTATTCCCCCCACATATGTTTGCATAGCTGGTAAGAGCCCTTCTGAAGGATTGGAATATCCCAATCTCCCATTGTTAAACTGATTGACATTATGCAGAAAATAGACTTTGCTGTCCGTTTGGGAAATTATACCCCTGTTAATCCATTGCATATATTAAACGGGTTAATTACGTGTATTGTGTTACATGTATATATATCTTGGGTTTATTGGAAAAAGCTGTAACGATTTCGAGGAAATTTTGTGGTTAAAGGTTTTTTTGTATGAAAAATCGATTGATATTGTCTTCATCTCCAGGAAATTTGTTTTTCTGTTAACCCTACTTCTGCCATTTGCAAAATATGGCGAAAGTTAGGTTTACTCAGAAATATATGTAAAGATTTTGATGAAAGTTTAGAATTAATGGTTTTTTTAGGCAGAAAAATCGAGTGGACCTATCCTTATCTTCAGGAAAATTCTCGTTCGCTGTTAAACTTTTATCTGCCGTTTGCAACATATGGCATAAATTGGATTTACTAAGAAAGATATAATTATTTTAAGGAAAGTTTGGGATTAAGGTTTTTTTTTTTTCTACTGAAAAATCGACAGAACTTATTCTCATCGTCAGGAAAATTCGCATTCACTTAATTCTTTATCAGCCAGTTGCAAAGTATGACAGAAATTGAGTTTACTCGAAAATATATATGGATAGTGAATTTAATAAAAATTTGGGACTAAAGATTTTTTGAGGTACAAAATTCATTGGACTTATTCTCATCTTCAGGAAAGTTTATGTTCCTTGTTAACCCTTTATCCACCGTTGTGAACATAGAACAGAAATTGGTTTTACTCAGAAATATACAGTATAATGATTTTGATGCAAGCGTGGGTGACTTTTCTGAGGGGAAAAATCAATTGGTCTTATCCTCATCTTCAGGAAAATGTGCTTTCATTCTTAATCCTTATTCTGACTGTTGCAAGATATTGTGAGTTTACTTGGAAAAGGATATAATGATTTGAATTAAAATATAGTGTTAGGTGTCTTCTTTTCTTTTCTTTCTCGTTTTTTTCATGCAAAATCTATTGGACTTATCCTCGTTTTCATGAAAAATCGTGTTCACATTTAAATCCTAACCCTTTATCCTCTGTTTGCAAACTGTAGCAGAAATTGTGTTCGTTCAGGAATGGACATAATGATTTTGATGAAATATTGGGTATTATTTTTGCGGCAAAATATCGATTGGACAAATACTATCTTCAAGAAAATTCACGTTTGCTGTTAGCCCTTTATACGTCGTTCGCAACATATGGCAGAAATTTGATTTACTCAGACATGGATATTTTAATAAAAGTTTGGGATTAATGTTTTTTTTTTTGGGGGGGGGGGGGCTGAAAAAGTGATAGAACATATCCTGATCTTCACAAAAGTTCTCGTTTGCTGTTAACCCTTTATTCTGCAGATATAAAATATGACACAAACTTTGTTTATTCGGAAATTGATAAAACTAATTTTAGGAAAATTTGGTGTTAATGTATTTTTGAGATGCAAAATTGATTGGACATATCCAAGTTTTCAGGAAAATACGCGTTCAATGTTAAATTTTTATTCGCCTGTTGCATTATGTGGCAGAAATTGGGTTTACTCGGAAATGGATATAATGACTTTAATTAAAGTTCGAGCGTAAGTGTTTTTTGTAGTGAGAAATCATTTGGATTTATTTTTATTTTCAGAGAAATTCGCGTTTGTTGCTAACCTCTTTAATAATCGGTTATAAAATATAGCAAAAATTGGGTTTACTCAGAAATGGATATAACGATTTTGATATAAAGGTAGTGTTAAAGGTTTTTTTTTAGATGAGAAACTCATCTGAATTTTCCTCTTTTTCTTGAAGATTAGAGCTAACAGTTAATCCTCACTTCAACAGTGACAAAATATGGTAAATCTTAATTTTCTTAGAAACTACTTGAACGATTTTGATAAAAATTTAGATTTAGAGGCTTTTGAGTTTACAATTCAATATGAATTGTCCTTTTCTTGAGAATAATTAGCGTTCACTGATATCCCATGCAGTGCCCTGAAAAAATAGTGGCATGATAATTAACATTCACTGGCTACTTGCTCTAAATTCGGGAAATATACAGCAGAATAATTTGGTTGTCCTAGAAATTGTTTAAATGATTTGGGGAATTTTTTTTTTTTTTTTTTTTAAGATGAAAAACCAATTTGACTTACAAGAAAATTAGAGATCATTGGTGACTTTTGATTTGCCTGGAACAAAATATAGCAGAAACCTGGTTTTCTAGAAAACTGCTTGATCAATTTTGATAAGAACAAAATAAAATAAATGAAAAATATTAGGGCTTTGAGATGATAATTTGATTTGAATTTTTCTTATCTCCAGGAAAATTAGATTTCACTGCTAACGTGCACTCCGTCTAGGACAAACAAATAAAAAATACATTTCAGAAAACAAATTACTGTATTTACACTACGAATATTTTTACAATGAGAGTGAGTAAACTTGGTCATCCAGATAGTAGATAATAACATATTTTCAATGAGCAAATTACACATTTTTTGTTGTTTTACACAAATGCTCAAATTGTATATCTTTTGTTTTGTACCAAAAACTTAATAAACATAACTTTTTATTTATTCTTTATGTGACTTCATTTCACATTATGTCTGTGAAGTGAATGAAAGTGAAAATTAAATTTTTAAGATACTTTCTAGTGCCCGGTAGATCCTTTTAACTTGGTTGCCCCATTTTTACAAATTTTCTGTCTGATTACCGAAATAAATATTTTTGTCTGAATTTTTCGAAAAAACTTTATAAAATCACTCAATTAAGATCCATTTAAAGTTCATCCTTTTTAAATTTGAAGTTTGCCGATTTTTGTGTAGGATCTTTTATATATTCTCTAATTTTCGTCAAAGGTCCAATTCAAGATCATTAATTTTTTTAGAAGGTTCCTTTTTTTTTTTTTTTTTTTTTTTTTAATTGAGACACAAAAAAATTTTGTGTCTCAATAGAAAGCCATTCAGGGATGTCGTGGCATATATATAAACTTTAAATTGTAAATAATTCATACACAATGCATATTTGTCTTTTAATTGTTCATAAAATCAAAGAAAATTTTTTGAAAAATTTATTTGCAAAGGAAAGTCGCCGTACTTTCTGGATAATCTACACAAAACTAGCCTCCTACAGTTCAGGATTTTTTTATTTTTCAATTTTAAGACTTAGACGGTCTGGTCTGGGTTAGGGCTTAATTTTCCATGCAATGTTGTACTTCATAAACATCGTTAGCAAAGTTCAATTTTTTTTTTAATTTCTTAAAATTGAAATTGCCAATTTAAGAAATATATATTTTATCATCTCATTTGGGGCCCCGTGCACTGCCCCGGTTGCCCCTGTGGTAGTTACGGCCCTGTTACAGTTAGAACAATAATTTGTCACTGATACACAGACAGACAGACAATTTCTGAAAATGGTCAAATCATGTTGTGAATCTGTAAGAACATGTAAATCTTTTGAAAACTGGAAGTCGAAAATTTTTATGATACTTTTTTTTCTATTGATTATAGAAGACAATAATAATATAAATAAATAATAATTAAAATATTATATATGTAATTTTAACAATTTCAATCAAATAAGCGTACAACAGACACCGTGTGCAAAGTCCATTAGCTTGAAATTGTAACTTACTAAGCTTACATGTACATATTCCTTATTATTTAATTTTATTCTATTTTATTGCGAATTTAAGTAATTTTTAGTGGCAATATAGGAAAGTTGTTGATTTCGGTTTGTAAATAATAAAGTGTTGTTATATTTGAAGATATGTTCTCCTTAGATTTTTAAGGTAAAAATGAATAGTTTTCTGCAATCTGACTAAATAAACTTTATTTATTTGTAAGGTATGGTAAATCGAATTATCTCCATAGCCCACAATTCTGGTGACCCAAATTAGTCTGCAAATGACTTCAAAATTAGTAACAAAACACAACTTCTACGGACAATGCAAGCACTTGAAGTTGTGAAACTAGCAAGGTAGGCGTAAAAATTCCTCCCTTTTGAACAGAAATCAGAAATATACTTTTACCGAATCGAAGCACAGTTTAATATTGTTAATATTACGAATGAACAAACTAAATTTAACCATCTAGTAGCCCAATTAGACCCAAAATATGTCTAGAATATATCGGATATTATACAAATTGATCGAGATGATAAATGTATGGCTGCTGAAGATAGATTTTTAAGTACATTTTAAGAGTGAAGAAAAGTGTATTAAAAGACTAATTACAGGTATTTCATTAGGCGATATGAAATCCAGTCAGTTCTTGCTCAAAATGAAATTGCTTAGTGGAGGTAATACAGTTGTGTGCAAAAGTTTCGGGCTAAACTAATTTTCACCACTAACTTTTGAATAATTAAAGATAAAAAGAAATTAAATATTGTACTGTAAACTTTATCAAATATACATTCAAAATATATAACTAGAAAATTTTTTCAATGAAGGGATTTAAATACACAATGAAATTCATGTAAATCCATTCATCAAAAGTTTCGGGCCAAGAATTAAAAGTTCACAGTGACATTATTGCCCCGAAGTGATTTGTCTATTTAAGACAAAACACGACTATATAGAAAGATTTCTGGTTTGTTTACACTTGTGTGTCAGTATTGTGAAGTCAAGATGCCGAAGCAAAAAAAATAAACAGATCCGTGAAACTGTTATTAATTTACACCAGGATTAACAAAGTTTCTCATGATATTGCTTCAACATTATCTATAGGAAAAGCAATTGTTGATAATATTATTAAAAGAAACA